>PVIW01007863.1:0-67576 GCA_004026585.1 Noctilio leporinus | reverse complement strand
GCTCACCTGCCCACCTGCCCACCTGCTCACCTGCCCACCTGCCCACCTGCCTGCGCTCAGCTGCACTAACACGGTTCAAACCCACAGGCTGCCCAGTGCTTTCAAATTCAAAGAAGAGAACGACTCCGACCCCCCTTCCCAGCATACGGAGTGCGGGCTGTTCTCTCTCTCAGACCCGCCGGGAGCCGGGCGGGAAGCAGCTCAGGCAGCAGCGGCTCTCGGGCCAGGGCAGGTGAGCCGAGAGGACACCTGCCTGCCCTTCAGACTCCACTCCTCTAACGCGTCCGTGTGCAGGTCTTGTTTGCATGTCCAGCCTGCGTGACGCCACGTCGCCGCCCTGCAGGCCACTGCGAGAACCTCCGGCCACGCGGATCATGAGACAAGCGTGTTGGAAGCGCTTCCTTCTGGCGCCCGCGGCAGCGACACCCGTGGCGAAGGCCAGCAGGGTCGGAGCAGAGGCCCCGGGGGGCGAAGGTTCGCTGGCTCCAGGGGTGGTGGTGGGATTTGCTTTCAGTTTTTCACCTGCAAAGGTATCAGCTGCCCCAGGTTTATAAGATGTTTAAGTCCTTAGTCATGAGCACGTAACACAGATTCACAAAAAGTAAGTCCATGTGTAAAATGATGCGGATGTCCCCAGGTGTCCATGGGCCTGGGGAGATTTTGGTTCCCTGTGAATTCTTTTTATTTCTAGAAACGTAACATTCTAGTTGACATGCAAACATCCTGTTTGCTTCAGGCACCAAACAGCCCCACGGGGCAACCGCGCTGAGCCTAGGAGCCACCGTGGATGCTGCTGGAAGTGGCATTCGTGACAGGGGTCGCAGTTCGATTTGCATTTATCTCTCTGGTGATTAGCAATGTCGCGTGTCTTTTCACACGTTGATTGTCCGTCTCTGTGTCTCTGACCACTTTTTAAAATTGGATTATTTGGCTTTTTACTGTTGAGTTGTACGAGTTCTTTTATGTATTTTGGATATTGACCCCTTATTGGATCTATCATTAGTAAGTATCTTCCCCCATTCAGTAGGTGGCCTTTAGGTTTTGTGGAAATTCCTTGGCTACACAAAATACTTGTAGTTTGATAAAGCCCCACTTATTTATATTTTTGCTTTTGTTGCCTTTGCCCTTGGAAACAAATGCAAAATTAATAATAATAATAATACTGCTAATGGTGACGTCAAAGTGTTTACTGCCTGGGTTCTTTCCTAGTTTTATGATTTCAGGTCTTACGTTTAAGTCTTTAGTCCATTCTGAGTTTATTTTTGTCATGATGTAAAATAGAAGCCTAATTCCATCTTTTGCATTGATCTGCCCATGTTTCTCAACACCATTTATTGAAGAGACTGTCTTTCCTTGTGGTACGTTCTGGCCTCCTTAGTCCTGGAGCAATTGCCCATATAAGCATGGGTTTATTTCAGGGCCCTCTATTCTGTTTCATTGATCTACGTGACTATTTTTATGCCAGGACCCTGCTGTTTTGATAATTGTATGTTTGTAGTATAGTTTGAAGTCAGGGAACATAATAGCTCCAACTTTGTTCCTTTCCAAGATTGCTTTTATTTTTCAGTCTTTTGTGGTTCTGTGTGAAATTTAGAATTATTTCTTTCTAGTTCTGTGAAAAAATGCCACAGGCATCTTGCTGGGAATTGCATTGAAGCTGTAGACGGCTTTTGGCAGTACGGCCATTTCAATGCTGTAATCCTTTCAGTTCCCAGCCTGGGACATCTTTCCACTTATTTACATCTTCTTCCACCTCTGTCACCAATGCTTACGGTTTTCAGAGGATAGAGCTTTCACCTTCTGGGTTTAATTTCTACCTAAGAGTTTTCTTCTTTCTGATAAAATTGTAAATGGGATTTTTTTCTTCATTTTTCTTCCTGAGAACTTGTTACTCGTACAAAATTCAACAGATTTCTGAATATTAATAATGTACCTGTCACTTTGCTGACTGTATTAGTTCTAGAAGTTCCTCGTGGAATCTCAGGGGGTTGAATAGATACATGTCAGGTGCCCATGATGATGCTTCTACTTTTCCCCCTCCTGTCTGGATACGTTGTTTCTTCTTCCCTGAAGGCTCCGCAGGGTTGCAGGGCCTGTGGAGGTGTGGGGTGGGGCGGGGTGCGGGGTGCAGGGTGGGGTGGGAGGGACCCTTGTCGTGCCTGGTCTCAGAGAGGAAGCTGCCTGCCCTTCCCTGCTGAGTGTGACGTGAGCTGCAGCCTTGTCATGTGGGGTCTTCAGTCTCTGAGACGGTCCCTTTACACCTACTTTGTGGCGCGTGTATCATAAACAGGATGTTGAATTTCAGCAAATGCTTTTCCCTGCGTCGATGGAGATGATCACGCCCTTTCCAGTCATCGTTTTGTGGGTTGGCTGCTTTGCAGACACTCAGTCACGGCTGCAGCCCCGAAGTGACCCGCACGTGATGTCCGGTCTGTCCGCAAGGGGTTGCGAAACTCAGTCCGCGGGTGCCGCGCTGAGGGTCTGCACACCCGTGTTCATCAGGACGCTGGCCGGTGGCTGTTTTTCCTGCGTAGCTTTTGCCGTCAGGGTAACGGTGGTCTCGGGGACTGAGTTTGGACACTTTTCTTTCTCTTCAAGTTTTGGGAATCGTTCTAGAATAATAATAATAATTTTTTGAATGTCCGTTAGGTGGAATTCACCTGTGGAGCCGTCTGGTCCTGGACTTCGGTTTGGTGGGCATGTTTCAATGACGGCTTCAATTTCGTTACCGGCTGTGTGTCTGCCCCAGAGATTTCCCACTTGCGTCCTGATACGGCCTGGGAAGGAGGCGCGTTTCCGGGAATGAAGCTGTTCTCGCGCGTCCACGTTGTTGGCATGGTAGCTGCCCCCGGCGTCCGCCTGGAATCCTGTGCGTCTCTGGCGGTGGCTGTCACCCCTCCTCGCTCCGTGTGGAGGGCGTTTATTCAGTTATCCTTGAGCCTCTCTTTTGTTCTTGGTGGGTCTGGCTCAGGGATGGTCCATTTTGTTTATCCTTTCAAAGAGGATGCTTTTCGTTTCATGGACCGTTCTATGGTTTATTCATCTTTACTTGATTTCTTTCTGCGCTGATGTCCTTTCCTGTTTTCAACTCACTTTGGGCTTTTCCTTTTTCTTGTTGTCTTTAGCTTTAAGTAGAAGCTCAGACTGTTTCCTTCACAGTTTTCCTGTGATGTGGGGTAGGCCCGTGTCACTGCATTACCCTCTTAGAACTGCTTTGGTTTTGTCCATTGGTTTCCATTCTAATCTGTTGGAAGAAACTTTTCCCTTGATTTCCGCTCTAGGCCTCTGATGTTTGTGCCTTTTTCCCCGTTTTGTTCTGATCGTTGAATTCCAGTTTCACAGCATGTGATCGGAGAAGATCCTCGTTGTGATTTCAGCCTTCAGTTTGCAGAGACTTGTTCCATGGTCAACGAGACACGCGCTCTGCCCGGAGCGTGATCTGAACACGGGCAGAACACGGGCTCCACGGGCGGGTGGAGGGTGGGCGCCCGTGGACTGGTCTCAGGCCCGTTGGCCGCTGAGGCCCTGTACTTGCCGTCAGCCTCCCTGCGACCCGTCCTGCGCCCCACGCCCCCCCTTCCCGGGGCCGAAGGACACACAAGGGCCCCGCGGGGTGAACAAAATGCGACACCGCGAGTCGCAGGGTCGGTTCAGCGGCTCCACCTGCGGGTCTGTGGGACCCCGAGTGGCCCGTGTTCGGAAATTGTGTTGACCTGTCACAGTGAGGCGGCTGCGCCACCTTCACGGATGCTGGTGAGTCGCCTCCTCTCTTCTGACAGCCCCGCCTTCCTCCCCCAGGTCACAGCCTCACAGAGTCACAGTGTCACAGAGTCACAGAGTCACAGTGTCACAGCCCAAGTGCCGGGTGAGCTGACAGGACCGACGCTCTCCCGGCCGAGGGGACTCCTCCCACCGTGGGGACGCGGCTGTGCCAGGCTCCTGCCCGCAGGACAGGGTGGCCCCGTCCCTGCTGCTGTCTGGCCGCCGCCGGCCGACCGGCTCCCCCAGGGAACCGGTTTCCTTCCCCCTCCCAGCCCGGGCTCTGCACCCCAGGGCGACCCCGGGAGGCGGTGCTGCCCCAGGAAGGGGTCAGAGCTGCTCACCGTCATCACGCTGCCCAGGAGGCCGGCCACGGGGCGGAGGGGCGCCTGCAGCCTCTCCGTGGTCCACCTGGCCACCACGGCCGCCACCTGCGGGCTGTCCACCTTGAGCAGCCGGAAGCCGGTCATGTTCACGCCGCTGTGCCTGTAGAGCTCCAGGTCCAGGGCGAGCAGGTCCTGTGCAGCAGGGGGACACAGGGGGACACAGGGGGACACAGGGAGGGTGTTGGCCACACGGAGCAACCGGGGCAGAAGCGCAGCCGGCGGGAAGAGTGCACGTCAGGCCTTTAAAGCCCAAATCCGGGCCATGAACGATGTCCTTCTCCCCTCAGAGAACGATGGGAAAGTGACTCTGGCCACAGCAGGCCGGACAGAAGCTTCCGGTGCCCGTCACCCGCCTCCCCCACCCCGACTCAACGGCAACCAGGGCCGTGAGCTGCTGCGCCCGGGGGTCAGGGTGGCGGGGGGCCCAGCAGGGAGCGTGTGGACAGCCCGTCTGGTCCCGAGACCCGCGGCTCAAATGCGTCCTCAAATTTTGACAAACCCAACCTCAGGGGGTGTCCCGTTGGGGGTGACGGACTTCCGGGGCTGATGGCAGACGCCCCTCTTCCCAATGGGGGGCAGGGCTGGGTCTGCGACCACAGGGCCCCGGGCAGGGAACTGGGTGTCAGGCCGGGACACAGTTTCCCGACTTCGGCCCCGGGCACTGGCCGCCCAAGCGCAGGGCCGTCCGGTGGCGACCGCCGGCCCCCAGCCTTGGTCTCGGGCGCCCCGTGTCCCTTCCGCCCAGACACTCCGAGTGGGGGGCGTGTGTGGTGACGGCAGCTGGCCCTGGCCCCCGCCCCTGGCCCCTCACCCGCAGCCCCCGGCCAGTGCGTCTGGCAAACGGGCCCCACTGGACCTCGCAGGACCCAGGTGACAGCCGCCTCCCAGCGAGACGAGGTCGCTGCGTGTCCACTTCCTGCAGGACGTGGTGTGTGGGTGGGGGCGCTGGGGGCGAGGTTTGCAATCGAAGGGGTGGGGCCGGCACATGTCCTCGATGTGTTCCCGCCCCAGACGGTTCTCTCGTGACCTCGCAGTCTCTCCACATGGATTATCACAGTTTTTTAAAGAAAAATGTTCCGTCTTAGAGTCGTGATTTTCCTCAGGGGCAACGGGCTCACGGCACAAAGCACCCGGTCCTGCCCCTGGCGCGGGTGGGCCCACGAGACCTCTGGCTGGGAGGGCCTGTGCCCACTCACCAGGGTTGTGAAGAGGTAGTGGTAGTGCTCGGTCATCATGCCCATGAACAGGATCTGCAACACAGGGAGGGGAGGGTGAGGGGCGCAGGCGGACGGGACGTCACCGACAGCCGTGCACCCTCCGCGGTTGGGAAACACGGAACCAAGGAGCCGCCCGCTGGCCCGGCCACGGGGAAGGGGCAGCATCTCCGGATCCGCCCGCTCCTTGGACGCGGGATCTTCCGCCCGAGTGCAACGCGGCCCGTTTCCGGCCCAGCGCCGTGCGGGGCCTCCTCTGCTGGGAAGGGCTGGGAGGGGCGGACCCGGCTGATGAGCCCCCGGAACACGCAGCGGCCGCGTGGAGCAGAGACCGGCTTGCTTGACCCCGTGCCGGGGCTGGGAAGCGGCTCGCAGTTCCCCAGAGGCAGATGGATGTTCGGAAGCAGAGCTGCGGGCTCCCCGCAGGCAGTTTTAATGAGCCGGAACCTCGGTGCCCACGAAGGGGCCCTGAGAGGCTGGGGCGCGGGGCAGCGGCTGGCGGGGGACGCACGGGGGACCCGGCTGAGAGCTCCCGGCTCCGGGCGTGGCTCACGCTGACCCGGCCCAGTTCCCCGCGGCCCCCAGGACCCTGGACGCAGAGCGGGCAGGTGCTGGGGGTCTGGGGGGCCGGTGGGCGGAGCAGAGGGTGGGGGCTGGGGGCAGGGGGGCTGCAGGGGCACCTGGGCCACAGAGAAGCCCCGAGTCCCTGTGGCTTAATCAAGTCTTGAGGTTTGAAGTCCCAGCTAATTGAGGGAAAATGACTTCAGACCCTCATGACACAGCCCTTGTTCAACGTGAATAGAAATAGTGACTCGCGGGGGTGACCAGCGGGCCCAAGACTAGCGACAGACTTTCCCCAAGTTCACTGCAGAAGAACGTCAAGCGTCCTCCCCGAGGCGGATTTGATGTCTTCTTTCCTTAGGGGTCGTGAAAAGGGGGTACACTGTGAAGGAGGTGCGGGGGGGTCATGGAAACGTGGCTGAAGGGGCAGCACGGACACCGGTTCCAGCGACTGGCGGCACGTTCCCCTTCTGACCGGGGCCTGGGCAGGCCGGTGGGCGGCCCCGCGGGGGCCACGTGGTCTGCAGGGCACCCGGCGGGCGGGCTGCGCGGAGTGTGGCTGGACTATGCCGTGTGGGCAGCGAGAAGCCGCCTGCTGCCCGGGCTCCCCGGGGCCCCTTCCGTCGGGGGAGGTTTGTTTGTGGCAGCTGGGGCCTCATGGGCCTCACTGAGGAGCCGAAAAAGAGATGCTGACCCCCTGCCTGGGCCCCCACCCCCGCGGGCCCCCCACCCCCGCGGGCCCCCACCCCCTGCCTGGGCCCCCACCCCCGCGGGCCCCCCACCCCTGCGGCGGGGTCTGCCTGGGCCCCCCACCCCCTGCCTGGGCCCCCCACCCCTGCGGCGGGGTCTGCCTGGGCCCAGGGCGCAGGGCCAGCCCGGCACAGGGGCCGCAGCTCTGAAGGGGCAGGAGCCCCCTTGCCCCCCACCTGCTTCAGGACGCCGGCGGCCGTGGGGAGCGCGCAGTCGAAGACCACGTGGGACTCCCGGCCCTTCTTCATCTCCTTCAGCAGGGGCTTCGCATCCTTGTTCCCGGGCGGCAGCTGCCGGATTTTGACTTTGATGCTGTGTCTGGACGGAGCCTTGATGAGCTCCTGCAGGCGGATCAGACCTAGGAAAGCCCAGAGGTCGGTGAGGCTGTGTGGGGGCCTCCCGTGTGGCCCCAGACGCCCCCGACGCGGCTGCCCGCGGGCACGGCCCCGGCCCAGGCCCCGCCACGGTTTTCGCCAGGGGTGGGCCATGCGTGTCCGGGAGCCCCACCTCTCCCTGTGCAGTCTGCACACGTGTGGCTGACGTGTCCTCCCCAGGTTGCAGCCAACGGCGGACCCTTAACAGATGATGTCTGTACCCCAAAGTGCTTGATGCAAGAGATCACAGCTGCTCCCCAAAACGCCAGACTTTTGGGGGCTGCGACCCTCTGCAGGCCTCACAGCGCGTGTTCATACGTGGCAACTTTCCCTGCTGATTCCGGGCGGCCCCGTGTGCAGGTCTCCCCACAGAAAGTGCTGGTACTTGGCTCATGACTGTCTGACGAACAGCATTGCCTGCTGAGCTGGGAAACCCTCAGTTAGAAGTAGACCAGCAGCTGACTTCTCAGCAGAAGCTGCAGGCCAGGGCGTCCCAAGTCTCCTGGGCCACGGACGGCTGGAGAGGTGGGCACGTCCGGCCTCACGTGGCTGAGCCCCACCCACGGCGGCAGGCAGCCTGCAGGCCCTGAGGGCAGCGGCCCAGGGCTCCACCCGCTTCCTTCGCCTCCGCTGGCCTGCGGGAGCCTCGGGCAGACGTTGCAGAAGGTCGGGTTGCAAAGCCTCCTGGGTCGCTGGACACGCAACTGAGAGTTCTGTCTGCATCTCGCAGCTGCCGGTCCATCATCGGCGCCGTGAAGGCGGGTCCGAGTGGCGGGGGAACCGCCCGGTGCCGCCCCAGCCGGCCCTGCAGTGCGGCGCCAGCCCTGCCCAGTGAGGACAGGACCACTGGCCGGGCCGTGTGTGTGGGGAGGGGTGGGTCCCGGGTGGGGTCCCCCTGCCCAGGAGAAAGGCAGCACCCCAGCCGAGCACCTGACTTGGCTCCCCGCACCCGGGACACGCCCTGTCCTGACGCAAAGCAGGGCCGGTCACGGGGCAGAGTGTCCCCCGCCTTGGAGCCATGTGCCCGCGGCCGGGGGGCCCCCGCCAGCCAGGTCCACAGAGACCTTTTCTTGTTTACGCGGCAAGAGCCTTGTGTCAGCTGGGGACTTGCATCCTTGTATCCTGAGGGCTGAGGCGTGGTTGGAGCAGGCCAGGCCCCTCTTTAGAGACGCAGGCATGAGTTTAGGGGGAAAATGTCATCCTGTCTGTCCAACGGCCGGCAATACTGCTGCTTTTGCCTGAGGGAGCAGAGCCGGCGGGAAAACCCAGCCGCAGGGTGACGGCCGCCCCTGCAGGAGCCCAGTTCCCTCTGCGCTCAGACTCCCAGAGCGGAGGACACGCCTGGAGCTGTCCGCCCGGAGCCCCGCCCTCCCCTCCCTCCTGGACACGGGGGGAGCCCCCCGGTGGCCGGAAGGTGGCTCAGGGCGCGAGCCCATCCGCCTCCCACGAGTTGGCTGGTCCTGCGGGTGACGGGGCCTTTCAGGATGTCCACACGGCTGGTTCTAAACTCCTCCTTCCGCCACCTGTCAGCTCTGCACTCAGACATGCACCTCGGGTGACCCCGGGGACGGGACGGGGAGCCCGTGCCGGAGGAGAAAGGAACCTGCTACTTCCCGTGGGTGTTTAAACGTCCTCAGGACCATTTACGTAGTGGAGACCTGGGCTGGGGACACGGTGCTGTTGCAGGACGTGTGCGACGCGTCCCTCTCAGGGCTGCCTCGCGGTGAGCGGGAGCCCACGCTGATCCGCAGCCAGGAAAGCCCGGCTCCGCGGGGTTGGCTGTTGGGATGGCCCCAGGGGAGGCCCCCACGCCAGGAGCTGGACGGGACCTCAGAGGTCAGACCCCCTGGTGCGCGAGTCCCCTCCAGGCAGCTCTGCGGACCCCTGGGCGGCAGCAAGTGGCTGCCCCGCTGCGTCCGGACAGTGTCCCTCCTTCGGGTGACATCAGTTCAGAGACAAACATCGTTGCTTTGTAGCCTGAATCCAGTTCCCGGTTCTTCAACCCACAGGGTGGGGGGTGGGGGGCGCTGGTGCCCCAAACAGGAATGTCATAACCAAAGATAAGATCACCCGTTTTCAATGTTAATTTCTTCTTCATCTGAACTTAGAAACATGCAGAACAGCATTTCGGAAGCCTGCTGGTGTGTGAATAGCAGACCCATCGGGTTCTAAGGAGACCTTTGTCCCGTCCCCCAGAGGGGAAGTGGGGGGTGGGTGACGGGGAAGTGGGCCCTTCTGGGTGCAGGTCTTGATAGCGGCTGTTGAAGGAGCCTCGGGAAAAGGCGAGACCCCCAGGGGAAGTGCGCTCCGGGCTTCGGCAGCTGAAGACTGGTGTTCTCAGCAGAACTCCCAGAATCGGAACGGGGTTCTGAGCAGAAGAGGGGTCGGTGAATGTGGGGGGAGAAAGAGGGAGAGGAGCAGGCGGGGAGCCGTTGGCAGCGATCACCTTGTTGGCCCTGAGCCCCTCTGTCCGCAGCGGCGGGTGGAGGACGCGTGGAGCCGTGTTTCGTCTGGAGCGGCGAGGACGGAAGGTAGAAGAAAGTTCACCTATGTTTCGTCCTGCGGGTGTGGCCCGTGGACTGAGCGCCGGCCTGCGAACCGAAGGGTCTCAGGTTCGAGTCCCAGTCGGGGCCCAGGCCTGGGCTGCGGGCGGGGCCGCAGGTGGGGGCAGGTGAGCGGCAGCCCCACGTGATGTCTCGCTCCCTCTTTCTCCCTCCCTCCCCCGTCTCTGAACGATAGAGAAGCAAATAGCATTTTTTAATAATTCCCCAATTTTGTTTTTATTCGACATTGGTTGCACACAGAATGTCTCTCACTCCGGAGAGGACACCTATGCTAACATGTCCATTTTCTCCAAGTCCGAGCTTAGGGCTCTGTCAGGATCGTGGGTTCTGGACAACGCGCGTCCTGCCTGCTTCCCGGGGGACGACGGGGGGGGGGGGGAGCCCGTGCCCCCAGCAGCGGCCCCCAGAGTGAGGCCGCGCAGACACGGGGCCTCCGTTGGCCTCCGGGACGGGGCTCCAGCTGCTGCCCCACTGACGGCACTTGTAGCGTCTCGTGGGCAACGTCACTTTATCAGAATCACCTCGAATGAAGGGGTTTTCAGTGTCCGCGGCGGGTGCCCCTCCCCGACGGAGATGCAGGGGTGACGGGCTCCCCGGCGGGGAAAACACCTCGCCCTCCGGCCGCCCGAGCCGGCGGGAACCAGGAGCGGCCGCGGGACCAGGAGCGGCCACGGCCGTGGGGACTCTTCTCGAGGGGCCTTTGTCTGCACAGGGGCCCCCGGCGGAACCCACGAGAAAGAAGCGCACTTGCCGCGTTCAGACACGGGGGACGTCCCCCCCCCCCAGACCGGCGTCAGGGCCCCGCGTGTCCCCGCAGGGAGAGCGGGCGATGCTCCACCAGGGGGCGCCCGTGGCCTGGTGGGGAAGGAAGCGCATCGACGCGCATTTCCAGCCCGAGCGTCTCCGGCGTCCTGACCGTTTGAAGCGCAACCTGAGTGGGTGCCAGACGGGGGCGCAGCCCACCGCGGGGGACAAGGACGGGTGGGAGCTGGTGACGGGGCAACGGACTGTCGAAAGCTCCTCCATCCTAGTGTTCACGATGGTCTCATTCGTCTCTCCGCCAGTCGCCGCTGCGAGCCGGAGGGTGGTGCAAAGAAACACGAGCAAGTCTCGGTCCCAGGGGTCCCTGAGCCCCTGGGCAGGTAGACAGGCACCTGCAGGTGACGACGGCTGTTTCCAAGGGGACGTTGAGCCCCAGGGGTGTCTCGGAGGCTCTGACAGCAGCCAGTGGCCAGTTCCCCCAGGAGGGGGCGACCCCCAGAAGACACGGGGGGGGGGGGTCAGCGGAGCCGGAGCCGCGTGGTGCTGCGCCCGCCGTGGAGTCACCAGGCGGCTGAAACTGAAACTGAACGGAAAGGGGGACTCGGCTCCCACGAAGGTCAGCACGTAGCGCGGCCCCCGGGCTCGTGCCGGGAAAGGGGAGGGTCAGCCACCTGGAAGAAGCGGGGAACAAAGGGCGCCTCGCCCGCACTGGCGCCCTCCCCGTGGGCCAGGAGTCGGGCCTCTGACCGGAACCCTCGCCGCCCACCTACTTGAGAAAGTTCCAGCCGGGCGGGCGGCCGGCAGTCAGGTCAGAACGGCACTGGGACGGTCCTCCGGCGGCTTGGGGACCGGAGTCCAGGCCCTGGTCCCGGGAGAGGGACACGGGCCGGCACCTTCAACATCCGGCCAGATAATGGTCCAGCCGCAAGGGGGCGCCGCTCAGAGGATGATCAGCCCCAGGAGGGACCGGTGAACCGACGGCCCCTGGGCTTGGGGGAGCCGGTCAGCGCCCCTCGCCCGCCCGCCGCCTGGGGGGAGCCGTGCGGTGGCCGCCCCCTGCTGTGCCCGCCCCGCGCCCCGCACCCGCACCCGCGCCCCTCGCCCGCGCCCCTTGCCCGCGCAAGCCTACCCGCGCTGTCCTCGTAGACCACGGTCACGGCCCGCCAGCCGTAGTGCAGCACCAGGTCTAGCACCGCCCGGCTGACGGCCGCGTGGTCGGGGTGCAGGTTGACGGAGAAGGTGTCGCCGCCGTCCGCGGCCGGGTGTCGCCAGCGCGTCTGCACATGCGGCACCTGCAGCGCGTGGCACACGGACTGCACGGCGCTGCGCGAGGCGCTGTGCGCGGGGCCCAGGATCGCAGCCACACCCAGCGCCAGCTGGTCACACGCTGCGCCCAGGACACAGGGCGGGAGGGGACAGGGTGGGACAGGGGGCAGGACAGGGGTGGGGGCGAGACACAGAGAGAGAGAGAGAGAGAGAGAGAGTCGTGAATTTCCTTTTTCCCTGAGACCCCTCCCACCGCTCAGTCCGCACGGGGACCCCAAGCTCCTAAGTGCTGGGGTTGGTGATGGGGACCTACCTCAGGGGCCGACCCCACTGATCACGGGGCGCTGGTCCCGAGTGCGTCCCAGTCCTCAGTGGGGCCCGAGGGCAGCGCGGGCAGGGGGCCTGGGGCGCCCGGCACAGCGGTGGGTCAGGGGCCCGGTGCCCGCGGGGCAGGAGGTGGGCGCCCAGCGGATTCCGTGCTCCTGTTGGAAGGCGTCTGAAGGACACTATGCCGAGGGGTCCGGAGCCCTGTCCTGCCCCCCGACACCCCAGCTGTGCCCTGAGTCAGGGCCCTGGGTGGGGGACCCTGGATGTGGGGGGCTGCCCAGCTCAGTCCCCACCACGGCAGCCTCACAAAGCCAAGTCAGGGTGCGTGCGGACATTAGTTTCACGTGAATTCATTTTCCTCCTTGTCCAACTGCATACGAGCATTGAGAAAATTTAGAACATTTACACGTGTAAGAAAGAAAACCTTGGCCATGTAATTTCATCATCTTGGGACACTAGGTTTTGGTGCCCGATTGATAAAGACAGATGGGATCCTGGTATCGACAGAAGTCGATGCTTTGCTCTCTTCCTCCCACACTGGTTTGAACACCACAGGGTGCCTTTCCCCCAAGTCATTACAATGTCTTCGAGAGTCTGTTTCGGTGTCTGCAGATTAGCCCAAGTCATGACAGGCTCGCCACTTCTCTACTCCGACGATGCTGGACAGCCAAGCTGCTCTTAAGTTTTGGATGTTATAAATAACGTGATAGTCCCTACTCAGTTCTTCTCTTTTCCCTGGAGCTTAAAAAAAAAGACACTTCTTTATTTTTAGAGGGGGGAAGGGAGGGAGAGAGAGAGGGGGAGAAACATCCATGTGTGGTTGCCTCTCACACGCCCCAACTGGGGACCTGGCCCGCAACCCAGGCCTGTGCCCTGACTGGGAATCGAACCGGTGACCCTTCGGTTCGCAGGCTGGCGCTCTGTCCGCTGAGCCCACCAGCCAGGGCTTTCTCCCTGGATTTTACAATGCTGCCTTAGAGTAGATTTCCAGCTGTGAGGGGAAGGTGTTGATGGTTTTAAGTCATTGGATACGGATGGATCACATTCCCTCCGGACGTTAGGAAGAAGCCGTTGCAAACAGTGCGAATTCCTTTCATGCTGACGTCACCGTAGGCTGGCGCTGCGCGTACCTTTAAAAGCACTTCAGGTGTCCCTGCGAAGGCCGTTTTAAAGGGATTTGACAGTGTTGAGTGACCACGGAATGAAGCAATAGGAAACTGTACGCATGACATTGTGTTAGTGTCTCTGGGGCTGTCACCCCTCACGTACACGTGAGCAGGAAAACTGCTGCTTAGTCAGGACCCGGACCAACGCAGGGAGCAAAGGGAACCGGGCGCTTTGGCCAATGTCCTCCGGGGACCTCCGGGCTCCGCCCGCACAGGACCTGCTCTCTGGTCCTCAGCGAACTGTGGGGCGGGGCCGCTTCTGCAGCAGGTGCTGCAGGTGTCGGTCCCCACCTGGACGCTCCCTGTCGGGGCATCTCCGCCGGTGACAGACGCAACGTGAGCTGCTGTTGCGTGAGGTGTGGGCCGCGGACGGACCGGCCCCATGGCGCTGGGCCCCGGAGAGTCGGTCGACCCCGGGACGCCCCCGGACGCCTTCTGCCAGCAACGTGCTGGTTTTAAGAGGCTGTTTAATGCACAAACTCTGGCAGGTGTGCCGATCACCACGAAAGCTTTCAGCTCCACGTGGGTTGACGTATAATTGCTGAAGGTGGCTGGCTTCGTGATCTTCGCACGTGTGTGTGTGTTTGTATGTCAGAGAAGTGGGGGGAGAGGCAGACCAAGATGGAGGGAGAGACGTGGCCCGTGGAGACACCTGATGGGAAGGTGCCTCGTAACCCTGCACCGGCTGTTCGAGTGTCAAGTTTCATTATCCACTCAGATGGCTCTGATCCATAGGTGGGGTTGACCAGAAAGTCTGTCTAGCCTTTTCCGTAAAAAGACGCATTTTTACAAAGGTTGCCTGTCCTCGTCCATCTTCGCTGTTAACATGGCTGCACAAAACTTGACCAGTTTTGATCAGTTTGTTTAACGCAGCTGAGAGGACGCCAGGACACAACTAACAACATTGTTTCGAATGAAGTTCAAGGCCAGGGCGTCGGATAAAACTGAACAAACCTTTCCGCCAGCACCATCACATCTGTCCTGAAAGGACATTTCAGTCATCCCAGCAGTGCCCGTGGGCTCGGGCCCCACGACCCCAGACCTGTGACCTGTGACCTGTGACCCGAGCCCCGCCGGGGACGAGCCCTGAGGCCTGCACCCTGTTAGGTCCCTGGGCGGGACGGCTCTGTCCCGAGGCAGGAGGGTCACATGGGCACAGGCACAGTCGCTCTCACAAGGCTGAGCTTTCAAAGTTTCATTCTAATTTTAATCCGTCGGTCCTTACAGTGTCCATCCCGTCCGCAGGGGCGCCTGCAGCAGCCCAGCACCTTGGGCCCCACGTAACCGGCCTCGTTTACGTATTTACCCACGGGTGCCATGGATGTTTTTCCTGCGTTTGTCTTTTCTGTAACCTGGGGCGCAGCTGACGCCCAGCGTCCTGGTGCACAGCGAGGGGACGCAGCGTTTGCGGCCTTCGTGTTTGTTTGGTCTGGTGGGAAGGGGTGGAGGGAAGAGCCAGGAAGGAGCTGGGTGAGCCAGCAGCTGGCCCTCAAGGAAATTCAGGGGGTTCGGGGGGTCCTGGGCACTGTCACCCGCCGGGTGGGGGTGGCGCCGCCCAGCTTCACGGAGGCACCTCAGCCTGGGGGGCGGCGCAGACCCAGCCTGGCGTTTCCCACTCACGACTGCCCGTGGTTTGCAGGGGGTGGGTCGGGGGCCCGGGCAGCTGCCCACCCACCAGGGCCGTGGCACCGGGACCCTCCGCCCGGGGCAGGTGGCCCCTAGCACCCCCGTGTCCCCAAAGCGCCTGGGAAGCTGCGGCCACAGGTACCTCTGCGCGAGGCTTCGAAGCTGTCGAACAGGTTGACCCTCTGGACGTCGTAGGTCAGCGTGGTGTTGGGCATCAGGCTGCGGGCCCTGTTGACGCTGCTGACCGCGAACTTGAAGGCCAGCTCCTCCACGCCGACCGGCTCGCTCTCCGGCGCTTCGAAAATGCCTCCTGCGGGAGCAACGGGGGCGCCGTGAGCCGGGGGCGCAGACGGCTGGGCGGGGCGTGTCGGCGCCGTGGGGGGAACCCCGAACCGGGGTTCGAAGGGCAGCCCACGGGCTGCGGGACAGGGATAAACGGGCCCGGTTTCACGCGTGTGCTCGGACGGCAGGTGCCGGGCTGGGCCGGGAGCCCCTCCCCCACGGCGAGCCTGGTGGCCGGACGGGCCGGCGAGGACGCGCGGCCAGCGGACACCGCGGGGCACACGTGAGCCTCCCCGTGAGCCTCCCCGCGCGTTTCCCGAGTGACAACGTCCCTGTTCTTGGCGGCTCAGCGTCCTGGGCCGCACTCTGACCCTTCCCACAGCACACGGACTCGTCAGAGCTTTTCAGAAAAGAGAGTTTATTTGTTTTCTGAGGGGGCCGGTGGTCCCCTTTCCTTGGAAAACCCCTGACGGGGGGCTGGGACCCCCGACTGAGCCGCAGTGGGGTCCCCGCAGGTCCTCTTCTCCGCCCGCTGGTCTGGTCGGGGCCTCGGTGACGAACGCCGAGGCGTCTCTGCTCAGAACAGACGCACCGTCTGGAGATCACAAGTGCACCTACCGTAGGGTGTGAGGCGCGAAGGACTTTTCTCAGCCAGGGAGCCCCAGAGGGCAGAGAAAGGCTCCCGGAAACCACCGCGACCCTCGCGGAAGGGCACACGCACACCCGTGGCTCTGACGTTGGGACTGGTGTTTCCGGCGGCCTGATCGGTTGTCAGGCTGGGGCCCCAGGTTGGCCGTGGACCTGGGGCTCCTTCTGGACACTCGTGGGTCTCCCGGCTCCTGGCCGGAGAGGCCGTGTGGGCCGACTTCACGGCCTCCGGGGACCCAGGCTGGGACCCGACCCGGTGCCTGCGGGTGTGTTGTGGGATCCACGTCAGGAGAACTTTCCCTGGGAAGCGACCCTGTGTTTTCTTTCCCAGGCGATGTGGCAGGTCCTCGAGGTCTTTCCGTTTTCAACACGGCTGCTGGGGGCAGGACAGCGAGGCGACAGGTCGCCATGGGCGCCTGGGCTGCAGAGGAGGGTTGTGAGGTGGGTGTACCCACCCGGCTCAAGGCCAGAGCCCTTGGGAAGATTCGAGAATCGCTCGGGGTCACCGACCTGACGGGGACAGAGGTGACTGCGCAGGCGCAGCCTCGTGGTTCCGGGGGTCCGGCGGGGAGGGGCGCCCGGGCCCACCCCCTGCTCTGGGCGAGGCTGATCTCAGCGCCCAGGACAGTTGAGCTGGACTCCGGATTCCACAGCCCGTGCCGGAGGGACGGGTGCCCTCGTGCTGGCTTCTTTGCAAAGGGCACATTTTTCCTCCAGAAGCGGAGATTTCAGGACACTTTGCTCACATGGTGAAGCGAACCCTCTCCGAGGGCGACTGAACGTGGGAACCCGACCTGCGCGGTTGCCGTTCGTGGGGTGCGGTGCGAACCCGTGGTGCCCGGTCCTGTTTCCCCGTCGTGTGCGCCTGGGCTGCGGTTCACCCCCGTGTTCAGAGACCCCAACACCCGCATCACGAAACAGGACTCTGGGTGCCAAGGCTCCGCAGTGGCCGGTGAGCCCTTGGGGTGCTGGGACCAAGGCCGCCCCTGCGGAGGCGGAGGACTCGCGTTGGGAGCAGCGGCTGGTGCAGACGGGAGGGGTCCCGACCCCCTGATTTCCGCGTGAGCCAGAAAACAAAGTTCCTCCATGTTCAGCAAAGCTCGGGAGTGCAGACGTGGGCTGTGCCTGCCAACAGGAAAACTGGTGTCATGAACATGGGTGGTTTGGGAACCTTTCATTAAATGTGGTTTCGTACGACCTTCTGCGCTGGTACTTTATGAACATGTGACGCGCCCACCCCGCCCGCCGTCCTCAGCGTTTGATTTACTCCCGTCAAGCGTCAAGCGGTAACGATGCCACAACCTTTTCTCTGGCCGGCGCCACCGTAGCTCCTGTGACGCGGTTGAAACGCCCCAAGGCTCATACACACCGTGTTCCTCCGGCGTGTCCTGGAGAACGTCCCACGCGTGGCGGAGCAGGGGCTCCTTGCACACGGAACAAGGACCCTGACGCCCGCCAGGGTGAAAGTTGGGGGAAACAAGTCAATTAAAGGACAGGGAGGCCGGCCCTGCGGGGGTGCAGTTACGTCCGTGCGGCGCACAGAACGCGGGCGAGCGGCCGTGCCGTGTGCCGAGGGCCCGGGGGGCAGGGGGCTCTGCCTCCACCAGCTCCGTGAACGTCATTTCGGACCAGGCACACGGGTCACTGTCCTGGGACCCTTTTCCTTGCGTCCGTCCACACCCGGGTCCCCAGCCTGCGCGGCGACCGAAAGCAGAAAACCGCACACGGGGCATCTACCTGTGGGCAGCTCCGCACGCCCGGCGGCTGGAGCTCTGTCCCCCGCACTGCGCCCTCCTGCCCACGGTCCCCCCTGCCACCCCCACCTGCGTCTGCATTGGTGACAGGCTCTGCCTTCCACTTTGGCACCTCGGCACCCTGGCGGCTCGGGGACACCAGCCTCGGCTCCGTCTCCCGTGTGCACTGCCGGCCCTGGGACCGTCCCAAACGGTCCGTCCCGCCACCTCTGTCCCCGAGTCCTGATCCCCGTGCCACCAGCGCGACACTCCAAGTCCTCCAGGGTCTGACCCTCCTGCATTGTAACGGCTGGTCCTTGACTGCAGAGCACCGTTCCCCCAGGGTGCGCGAAAATCCACTGCGGAGGCAGCTACTGAACCCCCAGCCCTTGCGCACCCCCACGGCTGAGCCCCCAGCCTCCCCCAGGATGGCCCCCCCTCCACTGGTGCAACCCCCCCCCCCCGCGCTTCCGCGGAGCCCAGTTCTGCACAGAGCCCGCCACCCTGAGACCCACGCGGGTCGCACACTCCGCCCATCTGGTCTCCCTGAAGGGGGGTTGGGGGGCGAGCCTGGCAGGCGCCCAATAAACACCCTGGTTACAAAGTAACATGTTAGATGTTCTGTCAGACACGCTGGTTACAAAGTAACAAGTCAAACTTATCATCAGCTACATTGGTTACAAAGTAACAAGTTAAACTTATCCTCAGGCTGGTTACAAAGTAACAAGTTAAACATCCTCGGACACGCTGGTGACAAAGTACAAGGTACTGAGTGTCCCCTGTACCCGGGGGAGAATGTTTTCTGCGGCAGCCGGAGAACTGGTTTTCAATCTCAGCGCTTGCGTCGAATCGTGATATTTCAACCGTAGGTTCGACGTGGCTGTAGACGTTTACTTGTAGTTTTGGGCTTTTAACTATATCAAGCTTCTCTGATAAACACGCCACTTCTGTCAAGAAGCTGTACAGTGTCTCGATAAAAGCCTTTTGGTCGCATAATTCATGCTGACGGCAGACTCAGGTCCTCAGGATCCGCATCAAGTCTCCATGTATCCTCGCTCTGAGAGTTGCTCACTGGAGCCAGTCTAGGAGCAGTAAAAATACGTCATGTTTACTGTAACACTGAACGGTTTGCACCCCTCTCCTCCGGCTCCCACCGGCAAGTAGTTTACCTGTATCCACACTCGCCATTCGGAGGAAACGGCTGTGAATCGGGAGCATCGGCTCTTCTTTGCAAGGACGCAGGAGCTCAAACCAGCCCGGGGGACAACCGACCACGTGGGGCTCCTGGCTGGGGGGCGTCCTGGGCCTGCAGGTCGTTTGGCCGCCCATCCCCTGGTGTCACCGCCTGCGACACCCACAAGAGCCCCGATGTCCCCCAGGACCCCCGGGAAGCTCAGCCACCGCAGGGACGACGCTTGCTTGTGTTTTATGCATTAATCTGCCCAACCCAGCTCCTCAGGGGAAATCACCCCACTACTTCCCCCCACTCAGGGGTTCCCAGTTCACAGAAACGTCTGCTGTCTCATCAGCTGGGGGCTGGGGTTCAGGGAGCCCCCACTGCTGCTGGGGGCTGGGAGGTGGGGTTCAGGGAGCCCCCACTGCTGCTGGGGGCTGGGAGGTGGGGTTCAGGGAGCCCCCACTGCTGCTGGGGGCTGGGACTTGGGGTTCAGGGAGCCCCCACTGCTGCTGGGGGCTGGGAGCTGGGGTTCAGGCAGCCCCCACTGCTGCTGGGGGCTGGGACTTGGGGTTCAGGGAGCCCCCACTGCTGCTGGGGGCTGGCTGGGAGCTGGGGTTCAGGGAGCCCCCACGGAGGGAATGTGTGCTGAGTGTGTGCTGGCGTGTCAGGGCCCAGGAGAATTGCGTGCCAGGGATGGACATAGGTTCCCTCCTGAGACCCACATGCTAGTGGAAGAAACAACACAGCAAACACGTAAACGAAGCCTGTAGCATGTCAGGCAGAGTCACGTTAAAGCAAAAGTCAAAGCAGCCGCAGGAAGACACGGACCCTCAGGTGGGTGGATGATCATTCTAGACGGGGGGGCAGGGCCGGCCTCTGGTTGCGGGGCCCATGCAGGGCACCCCAGAGTGTCCCGCAGTGGCATGTTGGGGATGGGAGCCAAGGTCCCTGACAAGCAGCCGGTGTCCGAGGGCCCTGCGCCCGTCGCCCGTCCCCTGGGAAGCCAGGAACAACCCTCCAGCGCCCATCAAGCCCCTTCCAGGGAAATCCTGTGCGTGAGCCAACCCGTCTCCTCTCTTCCAGCTGGTCGCTTGGCTGAAACGCCTCTTCACCGGCCTCCAGCCTCACCGTGATCCCCTGCTGAGCGCGGACATTTTCTGTCCCCTCACGTCCCCACAGGCTTCCGACGTCATGGTCTCAACGGTGTGAAAAGGTGCCCCGTCCAACCATCTCTCTGAGCCTCATTTTCGGCTCCAGGCCTCCCAGGACCGTCGTGCTCGCATGAAATGAGCTTTTCTCCTGTTCCTCTGAGTCTTCTGTCCACTTTATTATTCTCTTCTGCATCCAGCCCCAAGGACCAGAGAAGGTGAGGGGCACTTCTGCCCCCGACAGCGGGGTCACACCTGCCGGACCACCTGGAGCAGGTGGGTGGGGCCGCCCGGGAGCACAGCCGTCCTGACAGGACAGCGCGGAGGCCGACGGGGATGCGTGCCAGGCGTGGTTGGGGGGCAGGAGGTGCGGGCTCCTGGCACGGATGGGGGAGCGTGTTCCCGAGCACAGGTGTGCGGGGTCGCGCGAGGCCACCTGGTCACGGTCAGCAGGGGCGGGGGTGTGTCAACTAGTGAGAAACCATGAAGCTTTTCCCTCCGCTGCCCCGGGGATCCTGCTGCCGGTGCTCCAGGGACCCCGAGATGCGGCGGGGACCCCGACCTCCCCCTCCTTCCTGGTGAAAATGCAGCAGCCGGGGCTCCGCGCGTCCGTGAGGCCGTGGAACAGGCGTGTGACGGGTGCAGACACGCCTGCGACTTGGGCTGCTGCCCCAGCTCCCGGGGTGTCAGCACCTGGGGGCGGAAAGGCCTCTGGATCCGCTGACCTTCCACGTTAACTTTTAATCCAGGGCGGCAACGGGTCAGCGGGGGAAGGAAGGGCCACACTCCCGGCCCAGGAGCCGCATGCGCAGGAGAGAGATGGTCACGGAAGGTCCCTGACGGGCGGCTGGGGTGCCTCCCTCCAGACGCGGACCCTCCGGGGTTGAAGGGGAGGGAGACTCAGCGTTTGTTTCTGAAAGACCATGGCGGGGGGTGGGGGCAGCCGTGACAGGTGCAGAGAAGACTCGGAGGGGCCGCAGGGGCTGCGTTGCGGTGGTGGACACGTGGGACCCGCTGACACCCCAACCCACATCCCCACGGACACGTGGGACCCGCCGACACCCCACCCACATCCCCACGGACACGTGGGACCCGCTGACACCCCAACCCACATCCCCACGGACACGTGGGACCCGCCAACACCCCAACCCACATCCCCACGGACATGTGGGACCCGCCGACACCCCAACCCACATCCCCACGGACACGTGGGACCCGCGGACACCCCAACCCACATCCCCACGGACACGTGGGACCTGCCGACACCCCACCCACATCCCCACGGACACGTGGGACCCGCCGACACCCCACCCACATCCCCACGGCTGCTTTAACAACCTGGACGCGCCCGTGAGGACAGAAACTCCCGGAGCCGGGAAAGGGCACCGGCCGCGGTTCCGGCGGAAAACCCGTCCTGGATGAGTCGGGCGGCGGCCTCCAGGGGGTTCTCTCAACCAGGGGTGTCAGTCAGCGCCTGAAACTCCGAAGCACCCGCACCCGTTTCCATTTCCGGCGAACAGTGAACTTCTCGGGAACGTCTCCTGGAGCTTGGGGCCAAGCACACGCTGCCCCGATGACTCCTTGCTCGGCCGGAATTCACATGGTGCCAACAATCCCGCGTCTCATCCAGGGTCCTACCCCCCACACAGCGATTCTAACTTTCAGGGTCTTCAGAACGTGAGATGACGTGGAAATGCTGCAATTGGGTGCTTCTCCACTCCCGTTGAGTTGGAAAGACGCGTTTTCAATGTTTGACTCTGGTCAGTGTGGCATTGCACGTGGCTTCTCGAAGGAGAAGCCTGTAAATGAAACTGGTTGGCCCCAGGGCAAGAACACGCTTTCCCGCCCGGGAGAGCAGTCGGCAAATTGTATTTGCTTTCGTCTTTCCTTGGCCGGCATCGTAATTGCTTTTTACACTCCCGGCCAATTTAGGTGAAGAATAGCACATTTATCGTACACTAAATAAAATATATTAGGGCGATCCCTTTAATGTTAAGATATACTGTTTCACAATGCACATTTAAAAATATTTATCTTTGGAGAGAAGGGCAGGGAGGGAGAAGGAGGGAGAGAAACGTCCAGGTGTGGCTGCCTCTCACCTGCCTCCACCTGGGGACCCGGCCCACAGCCCAGGCCTGTGCCCTGGCTGGGAATCGAACCAGCGACCCTTTGGTTCACAGGCTGGTGCTCAGCAGCCAGGGCCACATTTTACTTTATTTTATAATTTTTTTCCCAAAGTTTTTATTTCTCATTTCCAGAGAGAGGGGAAGGGAGAGAGGCAGAGAGGGAGGGAGACATCCATGTGTGGCTGCCTTTCACCTGCCTCCTGCTGGGGACCTGGCTGGAGACCTGGCTTGCAACCTGGTTATGTGCCCTGGCTGGGGATCGAACCAGCGACCTTTGGGTTTGCAGGCCGGCACCTAGCCTGATCACAGGTCCCACGGCTCTAGTGCTGCCTGCAGGGACCTGCTCCCTGCCCCACGTTTTCAGTGGACCCAGCGCGGGTGCCTCTCGGACACCTGTGAGGTTCCCAGTCCCTGTGGGGCTGGGGTCCCAGCTCACTTCCTGCCGGTTCACACCAGGTCTCAGTCATGGGCTCGGCACCCAGGTCCCCAGGAGCCCAGGTGGGGGGTGCATCCAGGCCCCTGTGGGCCCTGCCCCGCCCCGCTGCTGACTGTCCCCCAGGGCCAGCCGGCCGGTCGCCACCCCCGTGGCAGCTCTCACTATCCCTGAGCGGGGCCGGCCCTGGTTCCCCCAGCCTCCTGTTCCCCTCCGTCCCCCTGCCCCCCGAGTCCCCTCGCCTGTATGTCCTTTTCCCCAGCACAGGCTTCCTGGGGGCAGGGCCTGCGCCACGTTCCGTGCTCTGATGTCAGGAAAACGCCTGCACACGGTTGACGGGCAGCTCACAGGAACAGCCCGGGATGAGCCCGCACGTCAGAGCACTTCCACTTCGGGCGTCCTGCTCAGGCTCCTTGCTCGGCCTATTGACGCCATTTTTGCACATATCCAGGGAGTTTTCCACCATTCTCATCTACGGGCACGTCAGAGGGGGTGAGCCTGAGTCCCGGGGGCTGGTGAATGAACAGCGTGTCTAAGAACGTGGCTGGAAGGGGGAGAGATGGAGTCGAACTGAGCTTTGAGCTGTTTTCCCTCTACGAGGTCTGTCCGGCAAAAGCCCAGCCATGAATACAATGAGGATGGTTTGTGTGACATGATGTCACCGGGCAGCCAAGGAGAGTGGACTGGAACACACGTGTGTGAGCAATGACGACTCCACTGTACTGGTCAGTGGGGGTGGAAGACACCATTGAGCAAGCACGTGTACTGTGTGGTTGTCGCACTCACAACGCCTGAGTGAGCAGAGCGACGAATCTGCCTCACACCTCGTGTCCAGCTTGAGCATCCCTCCCCAGAAACTACACAGATGACTCAGAGGCCGCAGCGGTGGGCAGCTGGCGACTGGCAGCTTCGCCACAACACGCCTGCTCATGCATCACGCCTTACGCATTTTTGGGGGGAAACATCAAATGACCCAGGAGGTAACCCAGCCCAGGTTTGGCGCCCTGTGACTTCCAAGCTTTTTCCGAAACTAAAATCACCTTTGAATGGGAAGAGATTTCAGACTGTTGATGAGGTTCAGGAAAATACTTCGGCTTCATGGACCCTTCGCACACTGAACACCGACGGGGGGACGGGCGTGATCTCAGCATCACCGAGGAAGCAACGTCATCCTTCGGTGAAGAAAACCTCTGTGTGTCCTCATTGGTGCCGTTTCCCCTGTCCAGTGTCACCTTGTGGTCCATCCCAGGGCAAATCGAAGGAGTGAGTCGAAGGCGGATCCACTTTATACGTGATGCCCTGTTCTGAGCTCATTTCTAAGTGAATCATCACCAGAGAGGAAAGAGAAAAGCTCAATACGTAAGTCCCTAAACACGTGCATCATAATTATAAAAATTAACACTATCCATTTTGAGAAACGGTGTTCCTTTTACCATTTTTGTTTGTTTGTTTGTTTGTTTTTGTTTTTAAACACCAGCACAGGTCCGACCTCACGTGTGACATTTTCTGTACCTCTTGGGCTGGGTCCACCTCTACATTTAACATCTGCCTTTCACTTGACAATTAGTCACGCGACACCTCTTACCTAGATCTCGGTTTAATTTCTAAAATCGCAAATGTTTTCCTAGAGTCCTTATCTCTCTAATCAGGATGCGGAGTCCACGAAGTGGTCTGAGTTTCCTCTCGATGGATTACAAACTGCTTTTCCCCGCATCAGAGGTCGGCTTCTTGAGCAGAGGCAGCCTGGGTGATGCACCTGGAAATGTCCTCAGCAGGGAATCCACACGGGAAGCAAATCTGTCTTCGGCTCACTTCCCCAAGGTGTCCCACCATCACGTCCTTCAGGTTCTGCGTGTGGCTTTGTGCTGGGACGTCAGGGCCGCGCACGTCCTGCCGGAGCTCAAGGCCCATCCGTGGAGCAGGGCCGGCACGCAGCGCCCCTGCCGCCCCCACTCGGCGGGGAAGAAATGATAAAAAAACCCGTGATCCCCTTTTCCCGACCGGCCGCTCACACATCACCCCCGACGCTAAGTGCCCACCCGTCTGGAGAAGCTATTGATTAGTATCGAGGGACAAGATGGTCTTTCGCTGATCCATGCACAGTCCCTGATATAACATCTCCTTTGACATTTGATTCTAAAACGAACTCGAAACCCACGCCTCCGTGAGCTGCGCGGCACCCCTGTCATTCCCGCCGGAGTCAATCTCGTGGCAGATCACATTGACAGGAGTGGCCCTTCTTTGGTTCCCTCTGACCATCTCCGGTGAAGAAGCACCGAGAACGTCAACCGCTTCAACCAGCCCTGCCGTGGGAAACTGTTCTGGGAGAATCAACCCACCTGGGCGTCAGAGACGCCCACACGAACGCCACGTGGGATGCTTTGAGGTCACGGTCCCGTGTGCAGGGGGTCGAGTCCCAGGCGAAGCAGGAAGGCAGCCGGCACCTTCGCAGCACAGAATCGGGTTCATTCTAAGCGTTACCCTCACAGTCAAGGCCGGGGGCGCACGGCACCTCCCACCCCTGCAACGGGCTCGTGTCTGCAGATCCCACCCCTCCCTGTCCTGTGACGCCGTCTGTTCCCAACGTGGTCACCAGCTGAAGTGACGCTCCAGGGAAGTCCACGGGGAGGAAGGAAAGAGCGCTGGGGCGGGAGAGAGAGGGGGAGGGGAAGGGAGGGAGAGAGGGGAAGGGAGGGAGAGAGGGGGAGAGAAGCATCCGTGTGTGGCTGCCTCTCTCAGGCCCGAGACGGGGGACAGGGCCTGCAACCCAGGCCTTTGCCCTGACTGGGAATCGAACCCACGACCCTTTGGTTTTGAGGTTGGTGTTCAATCTACTGAGCCATCAGCCAGGGCTCAAGATATGTTCAGGTGTATAAATCGCTTCCTTAAATTGGGAGCATAGCCTCCGCATGCACCACGTCGTTATGACACAGTGGCTGGTATTGTTGTGAATTCCACTGATATTTTGCAAGACCTGTACAGCTCATGAAATACACTGTATTTACCTTCCTGTTACTATAGAACTAAAGAATGAATGAGTGAATGAGTGAATGGTTCAGCGCCCACCGTGCCCCACACCCCTCCTTCCTGATGGGGCTGCTCCTGGGGCCCCTTCGCAGCTCCCACTGCCTGAGTCCGCGGGTCCCGGAAGCTGAGGCCAGAGGTAAGACCTTTCACTTCTTTAACTTTCTTTTAAAAAAAAATCAAATTGCCTCCACAGAGAGAGAAGTAGGTTCGAGGATCGGATCCCCAGCCGCCTTCCTTCCACAGAGAGGGGCACCCTCTCCACCTGTGCTTTTCAACCCGTTCTCTTGCCTCGGGCCCGTGATTTGTGGCAAATGTGCAGATACTTCCAACGTGTCATGAATGGCCCGGGAAGCTGTCCCAGACGCGCGGGGATGAGGAGGACCGGTCACCGCCGGGCCTGACTTCCCAGAGACCCATCACTTCCTGTTGGTGCGTGCGGTTCTGCACTTTCCTGGGACCGTAAAAAACCAAATTCTCTACGGAATAAAGCAATTTATAGGAATGTCAACCAAAAAGACACTCAGCAGAAAATGAAGCAGGTGATTTGCCATCATCAAGAGGCATCACTGGGAAGACGTGAGAATGTGAATTAATTTCTGCAAATGCTGCGTATTTCAGGTTTTTTCTCTTCCGGCCAAGAACCCCCAACGCCCCGCCTCAGGCCTGGTTCTCAGGGAGCAGGACCCTCAGGGGAGACAAGGCAGGGCTGAGAGGTCTGCGTATTTTATATTCCACCCACGTGCACATCCCATTAAACGTGAAGAAACAACCCCGCAAATGGTTTTGGAGGTCCATTCAGTGCGACCCCGAGTTTCAATGATATAACTTAATTTTCCGAAAGTTGTTTGGTTTTCCATTAGGAACGGTACGTAATTGCTTTCTTCTGGGCAGGGTAACAGCAACTGCTTTTTGTGTCGGCTAAGCTCTATTCAATTCCTTGTTGACCTTGGGCTTCATTTAGGTTTTAGTTCGTCTGGTCACCCAGGCTCTGGTCATAGACCTTAAACCTGGGGACAGGTAGTAAAGACAAAATGAGAAGAACGAAAGGGTTAAAGTGCTGTTTAGAGGAAAGGACCTGGGAGGATCCATTTGCCTCGGTCGGATGGGGTTTTGCACTTAACTAACCCAGGCACGTGCTGCCCCCTCCCTGGTGCGCCGCCTGGGGGCTGCTGGTTCCCGGGAAAATCGCCGCAGGAAGCGCTGGAGCTGGGCTGCGGCGCATTTCACACAGGCTGCTTCCTGCAGGGAAATCGAGCAAAGAATGTGACCTGATGTGCTGCATCCCTAACAAGTTGCTGATTACAGGTGGGAAGATCCTCAGCCTCGCCTCTGGAGAAGAACCAAGACTGAAAGCAAAATAAAGCAGAACCCGAGCAGGTCAGGTTGGTGTTTGAACTTGTGCTGTTGCCGTCTGCTTGCTGTGAGTCCGCGTCTTTGGCGTTGGGTAATTTCCGAGATCTTCAGCTACCTCTATATAAAAGTGATGCACTGTAGTTCCTATCAATGAAGGAATGGGACTCAGAACTAAACCCAGGGCTCCGTGAAAGTTTCATTGCTCCTCCCTGTTATTTTGTCTCATTATGATTATTTTTTGGTTAATTGCATGAACCTTTAAAACTCAAGGGTGTACCACCCTGCACAGTAGCCAGCAGAACTTGCGGGGTGTATGATAGACTCTTTCTTCTGGATTCTTCAACAGTATTCAGCTCATTGCTTCGTGATCAGATGCTTATCGCGTTACAGGGTCTAATGGGTGTGCTCTCAGCCATCATCCAACGCATCCTCTTTCAAGGCATTTTATAATTACTTCCAGGAGCTCTGAATATATATTTAAATGATATTAAAATTAGAAACAGTTGAGAATTTAAATGAAGCTAATGCATTTTAATCAATTAGACAGTTATAAACTTTTGGAATTCACTATGTACAGAAATAAACACTTGGATGGATTGTGTGCCTGCAGATGAGGGCCAGCCCTGCCACTCTGGAAGGTGACAGAGACCACCCCACGGCCGCCCCACGGCCGCTCCACGGCTGCCCCACGGCTGCCCCACGGCCGCCCCATGGCCGCCCCATGGTCACTCCAGCCACCATGGGGGCCAGACAGCTACTCATCCAGCCCTGCTCCTGATTTCACGAAGGTGACTTTGAAAAGGAACAGCAGTTCAGTGCAGAATAGCAGCCATTTTTAAGTTCATATTTTAGTGTTAGAAACCATGCTGGTCCATTCTGTGTTGAGAACCGTAACATAGAACTCCACAGACATACTCAGGTTTTGTAACTGCTTTGGTGAAGACTGACTTCTACACACCGGAAAAAGTGCCTTTCTGAGGTGTCACATTTTCATGCATAAGTTAACCAAGTTCCAGCAGGGACCCTGGCTGGTTTCCTATAATAAGTTACCAGTCTCTGGGCGCTTACAATGCATATGTGTGTGTAAAAAGCATTAACATGTGTTAATCAGGATTATATAGGTACTCCTCCTCCCAAAAGAGGAAACAAAACTATTTCTGTTTCATGGGTCTATACAGATTTCACTCATTTATAATCTGATTAAAATAAAAACACAGCCCCAGCTGGTAGCACAGTGGATAAGGCGCCAGCCTGCAAACCCAGAGGTTGCTGGTTTGATCCCCAGCCAGGGCACATAACCAGGTTGCAAGCCAGGTCTCCAGCCAGGTCCCCAGCTGGAGGCAGGTGAAAAGCAACCGTACATGGATGTCTCTCTCCCTCTCTGCCTCTCTCCCTTCCCCTCTCTCTGAAAATATTAAGTAAAATCTTTAAAATAAAATAAAAACACAATCAAAACAATAACTCATTAGCTAGATACCAGCCTGCCTTTCTGCCACCTTCCATTTCTGTCTGGAGTGACTGTGCCCCGGTCCCCAGCCTTGGCCACAATTTCCTTCACCTTGTCCTGTGTCAGCCTAGCCCAGGCCACCGGCCGTGGGCCCCTGGGGTCCCTCCCAGGCCCTGCCAAGCCTGCAGCACCAGGAAGGAAGCTGAGCTTTCTACCTCCTCCATCCACGCGAGGCGGGTGAGAATCCAAACTACGCTCTTCAAATGTGTCTCTACAGCCGTGTTGCCTCTTCGGCAACTGTGTTATGAGGTTCATGCCATGCGGGCCTTCACAGCACAGAATTCGCACAGTTCCAGGGTGTTTCAAGTAAACACGGCCCACCGGCCACCTGGGTTTACTAACGAGGAACCGTGACAATTCAGCTTCTCCGTCGCTCCAGTTACTGCAGCAGCTCAAGTGACGACGGAGGCCCCTGTGACACTTTATGTCCCTTGGCTGATGCAGAGGTGACCTGCTCGTCAATTGCTCTCTGACCTGGTAACAGCTTTTCAAGAGTTTCCTTGGAAAAATACCATTGGCGGATGAAATTTTTCCCCCAGGTACAAATTACATAAACTTCCAGGTTGAGGGACAGAAAACTTATAAAAATACTTCTAAAATGCTTACTTTTTAAAGTACATTTTATTGATGATGCTGTTGGAGTCGGCCCAGGTTTCCCCCTTTGCTCCCTTCCACCCAGCCCCCCTTTCCCTCCAGCTGTCCCACCTACTTAGTTCACATTCATGGGTTGTGCATGTATGGTCTTCAGCGTCACCCTTTCCTGTGCTATTCTTCACATCCCCCGTCTGTTTTGTACCCACCAGTTATGTTCCCTAATCCGGCACCATTTCCCCATTTCTCCCTCTTCCCCTGCCAGCTGATAACCCTTCAGATGATCCCCATACCTATGATTCTGACTCTATTCTGGTTGTTTACTTAGTTTTTGTTTGTAGGTTCTGTTGTTGACAGTTGTGAGTGTGTCATCATTTTAATGTCCATAGTTTTGATTTTCTTTTTCTTACTTAAGTCCCTTTACCATTTCATATAATAATGGCTTGGCCATGATGAACTCCCTTAGCTTCACCTTCTCTGGGGAGCATTTTATCAGCCTTTTTATTCTAAATGATAGTTTTGCTGGATAAAGTAATATTGGCTGTAGGTCCTTGCTTTTCATCACTTTGAATACTTCTTGCCAGAAGCAGAAGAAGAAGAGCAAGAAATGAAAACTTGTGTGGAAAAAACAATAAAGGAAAACTTCCCAAATTTGGTGAAGGAAATGGACATACAAGTCCAGAAAACACAAAGAGTCCCAAACAAGCTAGACCCAAAAAGGACCACACCAAGACACATCATCATTACAATGCCAAAGATGGAAGATAAAGAGAGAATCTTAAAAACAGCAAGAAAAAAGCAGAGAGTTACCTACAAAGGGGTTCCTATAAGACTATCAGCTGATTTCTCAAAGGAAAGTTTGCAGGCAAGAAGGGACTGGTAAAAAGGCTTAATTTCTATTTATGTATTTATTTATTTAAAGCACCTGCTTTTTCTTTTTTAAAGATTTTATTTATTATTTTCAGAGAGAGGGGAAGGAAGAGAGGCAGAGAGGGAGAGGGACATCCATGCATGGTTGCCTTTCACCTGCCTCCAGCTATGGACCTGGCTGGAGACCTGGCTTGCAACCTGGGTATGTGCCCTGGCTGGGAATCGAACCAGCGACCTTTGGGTTCGCAGGCCGGTGTTTTATCCATTGTGCCACCAGCCAGGGCTCAAAATGCTTAATTTTTAAAATAAAATAAAATTTCATTGAAAAGCCTTTCCCATTGTCTGAGTTTGCTTCACATTATGTACCCTTTTTCAGAGAAATGGTTTTTTTTTTGACACTTCAACTATAACAAAGATTTGTTTCTGCTGTAATATACTACGCTAGCGATTTTTTGATTCGAACTTTCTTAAAATAGCACCCAGTGTTTAGTAGTGATCTTTAAGTGTTGGCAAGATATTTAAAGGCTTCAAGATGTTAACAAATAATTTAATTGGCTGCATCATCTCATTTCTTCTCTGTTCCTTTATAAAACCCTTCATCATGTTATCGGCTACTCTGTTAGGTTTAATAATGGTTATTGCAGCAGAAACATAAGCAAACGTTCTGACAGATCAATAGTCATTGATACACGATTCTGTGACTAAAATAGGCCTGCAGATAAGGAGAAACTACACTTCCGTGCTTATACGCTTTTGTAGGAATCAATGTCAACACGTTCAAATCAAAATAGCTCTCACTCAGCATGTTGAAATCCAACCAAAGCCGTAATGGTTAGAAGGGAAAGTGAGCTAAGAGTGACTTCGTACATTGAGAGGCGGGTTCGTTCCCCGAGCCTAAAACTCCGGCGCGGTTGGCAAAAGACCGCAGAACTCGCGGGGCGTTTATTTGTTTTTGTTAGGGGGGCTGCAGAGACGTGGGGAGACCCCAGTGGTGGAAAAACAGCGACACGGAGCCACCTTTAAATACCATTGTTGAACGAACCGTGGACACAGACCTGCTGTCCTAATGTCGTCCCGCAACAGACTCCGGATGAGCCATTCCCAGTGGGCCTTTAATTTCCAGGCACTGGGAGGAAATCATGATCTAAAAGGGGGGGCTGAACCCTTGTCCAATGTCACCCCAAAGAAACACCCCTTCAGTAAAAGATGGTGCTTTAAAGCCACCGCTGAGGAAGCAGGATTCTTGAGAACTACAGTGAACGTCCATGACGCACCGTAGCTAACGGTTTTCCCACCAGATCTGCCCGACCGTGCGGCTCGGTTCTGCCTGGCCCGCTGCCTTCCGGGTTGTTGGGCGACACCTCCCACGTGACCCCGACGGGGAGGGTGGAAAGCCCCCACGTGCGGCACTCCCGGCCCCGAGACCCCGCTGATCCCCCGCCAGCAGCCGTGGGGCCCCTCCTGACCTCGTGGACTGAGAGGTGCCCTGGAGCAAACAGACTTAACGCTGTAAAATACTCAATTCACCGGCAACCAGCTCTTCGTTTCTGACGTGGGAAACCCTGGCTTTGGGCAGGGCTTTGCCACGGTTGCGGGACAGGCGGATTCTCCCCGGCCCCGTGTTCAGGGGAAGCGCTTCGCCGGGGTGTACGGGGCCGCGTTTGGGGAAGAACAGTGTTTGCCTGGGAGGACGGGCGGGCCCGGTAAGGTGCTTTCTCGCCCGCAGACCTGCAGACGGAGCTCCCGGCGGCTCTGCACCGACGGAAACGACCCCCCATGAGACATTGGGGAAGAGCAGGAACCAAGCCCGGGGGACAGGCGAGCGGCCGTGACTTTGCGGATCTGGCCTGTGACGGAGGGCGGGCCCGGTGCCCCGCGGCGGCGAACGTGCAGAACGTGGACCAAGTGACGCTGGCCACCGCGTCCGAGGACCTGGATCTGCGCTGTTCCGGTGGTGAGAACCTCCCGGTGCAGAAACGTGTGTTATTTCTCACGAGCAAACGGAGGCACGAAGGTAAATAACAGACGTTTCTTTGGGAGCTGCAAAGAATTTCTTGCAAATGAAGCCGTGAGGACAAGGACTTGGGTCCAGCCCTGCACTCACCACTTTCCGCCCGGTCGTCCGGAGCTACAGGCCCGAAAACGGGGGCGAAAAGAAGCCACACCCTTCGCCCAGCTTCCCACCCGTCCTGACGGTGCGACGGGCACTGAAATGTACGAAACAGGAACAATCAGCCTCCCCTGTGTCTCCAGTTCCCCAGCAGCACGTCCCACCGCTCTGGTGAGGCGGGAAGACTTTGAAGGCAAACAAGACAAACAAACAAACAAAAGCCAAGATGCGAGATGCGCAGGGCCTCTTGGTACCATGTACACGGGTGGCTTGTGGGAGGGGACAGGAGAGCGTCACCGGGCGGTACACGTGGGTGGCAGGTGAAGGGCGAGGCAGCACCCAGGGTGAAGGACTAGGCAGCACCCAGGGTGAAGGACTAGGCAGCACCCAGGGTGAAGGGCGAGGCAGCACCCAGGGTGAAGGACTAGGCAGCACCCAGGGTGAAGGGCGAGGCAGCACCCAGGGTGAAGGGCTAGGCAGCACCCAGGGTGAAGGGCGAGGCAGCACCCAGGGTGAAGGGCAGCTGCGGTCACTGCCCCTGGGGTGGGGGTCGGGGAGGCAGGGAGTGAGGGGCGCACGGACGTGAGCCGGAAAGGGGCCCCTTTTGACACCCAATGGACTGTGTGGCCCACAGACACCATCCTGGGCCAGCTGGGCGCGTGCGTGCCAGCGCGTGACCGTCCACAGACGGTTTCCTGTTCCACAGGCTAAGACGTGTGCTGTCCACAGGTTCGGGGAGGTGCCCCGTTCCATCCAGTTCCCGCGTTTCACGGGCCGCGGACGGGGACGCTCTGCTGTCACACGGGACAGGCATCATGAGCGTCATCGAGTTATTTTTTTAGCTCAACGGGTAGCGGTGCAGGTTTGGAAATGAAATATCAAGTTTTGTTTTTCTCTCTCTGAAAACGCAAGAAACTCTAGGAAATTAAAGGCTGTTCTTCAGGATCTAAAGAAACGCTCACAATCTGAAACCAGAGCACACAGTCTGGGGTTTCGTTGGCTTGTGTTTGAATCTGACTGGCAAAGTCCAGAATAAAGGAATCCGGGCAGATGTCCTTTCAGGACAGAGACAGGAAAACAAGGCCTAGTTCCTCCTCTTCCCTCCCTGGCGGATTAGCTGATGAAGGAATCTTTCTACAGACAGGCGACTGGGTGGTGGGGTGCGTCTGGATGGTGGGGTGCAACTGGATGGTGGGTGCGTCTGGATGGTGGGTGCGTCTGGATGGTGGGGTGCGTCTGGATGGTGGGTGCGTCTGGATGGTGGGGTGCAACTGGATGGTGGGTGCGTCTGGATGGTGGGTGCGTCTGGATGGTGGGGTGCGTCTGGATGGTGGGTGCGTCTGGATGGTGGGGTGCAGGTTTGGGGGGAAAGGGGGTGTTTCAGCGCTATTCCTGCCCAGCAGGTGTGGAGCGGATCCTAGTTAGAAACTCGCCCCCCAGCATCGCCACACGGACGTGGACAATCAAACGCTTCGGGTTCAGAGCCAGGGCTGCAGGAGCAGCAGCTGTGCCGTGTCCTCCACGGGGAGGAAGAGTTGGGGCCCAGGAGGCGGAACCCCCACCGTGGGGGGCAGGTCACAGGCAGCATGTGCAGCATGTGGGTGACCTTCGGGGCTCCGACTTACCCACCTTCCTGTTTACCTGAAAGACAGTTTTTAATCCAAGGACTTGCTATTTTCCTCTTCCTCTTACGTCCCACTAATGGCTGAGCATCTCAGACTCGCTCCCCGCCAGACAGGTGCTGCCTCAGTTTCCGGCCTGCAGCCTCGCCTGGGCGTGGGCGGCACGGGGATCTTGGGCAGCCCCGCCGGTCTGATGCATGTCCTTGATATTTTATGTGTGTACTTGATACGGGCCCTTCACTCTTTACTGCTGGGCCTCCGGCAGCTGTTCCGGCTGGTTCCGGGCCTGACCCGCTCCCCGCTTTTAGCCGGCACCCTCGCAGGGAAGGAAGCTGCCGGTGGCCAGCTAATCATGAACGACTGTGTATGAGGATTTGCTCTTTTATTACAATACTACTCTCCTTAAGGTGTTTAATTTATATTTAATATGGACGACTTTTCAACCCTTTCATATAAACGAGGCCTAGGTCACTGCACAGCCCTGAGCAGGTGGTGGGACACAGACACATGTGCACACACGCACGTGGGGCTCCCGGGCTCCCTGTCACCTCTCCCCAGTCATGCAGAACGCAGCAGTGGCTTTGTATGGTTTCCCAGGTAGGATAACTAAGACCCAGAGAAAAACGTACATCAAAGTCTTAATATGTGCATGGCTTCACAGATGATTATATGTATAGTATGTCATATATAGTAGCAGATACTGTAATGTGTAGAATATGTAATAAATGTATGTAATACGTGTGCACATTGCATATTATACTAATTACATGTGACACGTGATAGTTGTGTGTATAAGGTCCATACACACGACAGTGAGAGGGAGAGACCAGGCTTTCTGCTGCAAACCAGGAAACTGAAAGTTAAAATGCTTTCTTTTTTTAAGATTTATTATTTTTAGAGAGAAGGGCAGGGAGGGAGGCAGAGAGGGAGAGAGACATCCATGTGTGGTTGCCTTTCACCTGCCTCCAGCTGGGGACCTGGCTGGAGACCTGGCTTGCAACCTGGTCATGTGCCCTGGCTGGGAATCGAACCAACGACCTTTTCACGGAGCCACCAGCCAGGGATCAAAAGCTTGTTTTTACTGTCGCCTTCATTTTAAAAGCGCTGCCTTAAATACCACAACGGTGTGGGCCAGCAGGTGGTCCTGCGTCTCTATGCTCAGCAGCCAGAGGGGCCGGGGGTCCCAGCAGGCCGGGGTCGGGGGGTCAGCAGCCACCCTGGGTCACAGCATCTGCGGCAGTGGTAGCGAAGGTCCTCTGCTTCCTGTCACCGTCACCCCTGGGAGCAGGGAAGAGGTTCCCTCTTCAGTGGATGGTGGGGACCTTCGTGTGGCCCCAGGGCACACAGGTCATGGGCCTGTGGTTGAATTTCTGGGGATCATACGCGGGTGCGGTGGATGCCCACGCGAGCAGCAGAGCCACTGGGGAGGCAGCGGGCGCCCCTCCAGGCGGGAGGGGAGTTTCCCAGCAGGGGGCGAGGTGGCCGCCGGGGCTGCCGGTGCCGCCGGTGCCCTTGCTTCCCGTTCACTGTCCCTCGGTGGCCAGAACAATCCCAAAGCTCCCGGATGACTTTTAAACTGGGCCAAGAACATGGGTAGGAACCAGCATGAACAACCAATTTCACCAACAATCCACCCTTTTTGCTCAACAAATGGGCTTCTGTGTCCACGTCCACTCTCCTCACTCTTACCCATGAGCAGGATGTGCGTGGGCACCTGGTCCAACGTATATAAAATCACATGCCGTCCTCTAAGCATCTTCTGTTTTAGCCCCTACGTCTCATCGGAAGGATCATACGAGTCGGCTTTGCTCTCTTGAGTTGGGACCCTTTCCCCGAAGCAGCGTCAAGATGCCACAAGGATCTATAACGGCTCCTGCCATGTCAACGCGCATGTCTGTAAACAGCCTTGTGCCTCAGATGTACCCCGAGAACCCGAGAACCCGAGAAACACGCACGGCCCGGAGTGCAAAAGCCACAGGGTGTCTATACACTTAACCTGGTTCCGCCCGACAGCCCAGGGCCGGGGGAAGCACAGCGTATCTTGATCAATAAAACAGAGGCAGGACATCAGCGGGAAACCTCTGTCCTCGGGTTGCCCCAGGATGCAGTTCAACAGTTTGGAAGCTTATTATTATTATTTTTAATGGAAAGAAAACCCTTCAAAGGTGTAACCAACTCTTCACAATGAAAAAAATAACCCACCGATTTTCACAATCCTTTCCTCCATTTGAATGATAAAGTCCCTCTGCCTCTGAGAATTAAGAAATGACCTTTCAAAGGCGCATTTACACAACCTGGCGGAGAAAGGGGATCTGTGCAAATAGTTTTCCTAGGAGTATCCCATCAGCCCTCCATGATGCTATCGGAGTGTGTGGTGACGCCTGGATCAATGTTCCACGTTAAATTATGTTTAATGAAGTCCAGAAAGCATGTCATAGTTGAAAACCGATATTCTAGTGGGTAGAATAGCTGGCATCCCATTTCGACAAACTCATTGCTGGATTCTGAAGAAGACGTGCAACCACCACATTTTATCAATAGCAATTTTTATGCAAAGTTTATTCCTTTAGTGCTTTTTTCCTGACCTCAGTGCTGTGGTCCCTATTTTAATGATACTCTCAGAAAGCCCTCACATAGCTTATCCTGTAGGATTGGCAACCGGTTTTCCATTTCCTGGGATACCACGTCACAACCTTTAGGAGCAGCAGGGGAAACCTTGATGGGGGCTGAGTTTTCTTTAACAGACTTGAGTCTTCATTTTCCAGGAGAGCCTTAGATTTACATGAAAGGAGGGAAGGGAGGACAGAGTTCTCACACCTTCCACCTCTAATTCCCCCGCTATTCACATCTTTCTATGAGTAGGAGGCCTTGATTAGAATTCGTAAACCACGATTTATATAATATTATGAAGTGAGATCCGTCGTTATTCAAAGTCCTAGGTTTTAACCCAAAGCCTTTGTTCTGTCCCCAGACCCCATCCACAGTGCATTGTGTGTGTTTGTCTGGTTCGCTTGGTCTCCTCGCGCCTATGACGGACCCTCAGCATGTCCTTGTCCTCCGGGACCTCCGCAGGGTTGGCGGCACGGGTGGGGGGTGTGGGCACCACCGGTCCTCCAGGACTTGATGCTGTTCCTGCAACCAGAGTGGGAATCTGGGTTTTGGGGGCAAAGTGCCACTCGCATTCCATCCCATCGAAGGAGGTGACCCCACCCCGGTCCCTGTCTCTGCTGGTGGGGGAGTGGCCTCTGCCCCCACCTATGTGCTTAGTTAGCTGCTGATCTGTTGGACCACGTTTCTCTATCAGCATGGACTCGTGTGTGGTGCTTTGGTTGACAATGTATGATCAATGAGGCCACCGCTCAAATCCTTCCATCTTCGCCATTGGGGGTACTTGGTGTCTGTACCTCAAGAGCCCGTTCCCATCAGCGAGATTTTTTGAGCACGTCCTTACTTTCCGGCACCAGGATCATCTCTCATGTTCCCTCCTTTTGTCCCCAACGGACCCTCTCTGACGTGTGCAGACGCCAGGCCGGGGGCTGAGTTCCCTCCATCAGGCAGAACGGGTGTCTTGTGAGCACAGCCCATCATTTTGAACTCGCTCAGTGCAAGAAATGACGCATTTCAATGTTTTATTTGTAGGGAGAATGGTAGCTGGGAATGAGTGGTTAGTCTTCAGATGACCTGATGACAATCATGAATTAATCACTGAGTTTCTCCCAGGTAAACACAGACACGGACGACTCTGGGACGCACATCCCACGGCTGAGCTCCTTCGGAAACTCTGCTCCGTAGAAACGGGAGGAGTGTTGACAGGCGGGGGTGCTGTGTTATTTTGTGTTTCGCGTCTCCCGTCAGGGTCGCGGCGGACCCGTCATTTATCAGAAGACGTAAGACAGGTGGTTATTCACGTCTTTAGTCAGCCAGCGCCCCAGACGCCACAGCGAAGAACTCAGAGATGGGTGGGCTCACCGGTTGTCACATTTCTCTGGGAACGACTTGTGGTCTGCAAGGGCCCACCCTCCACATGCTCAGTCCGTTGCTGCTGCTGCCGCTTCTTTTCTTTGAATTTTGCCATGGCCTTACCCCAAACCACATGCTTAAAAAAGCCCTTGAATCTTTCACAAGAACAAAAGGAGAGATGAGGATCGCCCAAGTGACTTGGGAAAGTTATTCCAAAACTTAAACCTGTTTTTAGTAGTTCACCACAGAAATACCAAATCAAACACTTTTGGCTCTTTACTGTTTTTGTTTCCCCTCCGGAATAAACCATTTTCCCTCCCAAATGATGTGTTGTTACTCATGCTACAGTGTGGATGAAATAGGATGGTGGATTTTTATGATTCAATGTAGCAACTTAATCTCAGCGGTAAATCACGACAAGAAATGTATGAAGTTTATGTAGCGGGTACGCACGTCTTCTCATTTATATCTTTCTATTTCTCTGTGAATATTCACCACTAAAATCAGACATGCATTTAAAAATACATAAGCGTCACTTTTAAATAAAGATAGGCTGTTAACTTCCTATGAATTACATTCATGAAAAATGCACGATAATCTAATACCGCTTTTCCCTTAAAGACAAGTTAAAATGTAAGTCTAGTAGGAAAAAAAAATCAGGAAAATGGCCCTGTACCACATCTTAAGCTCATAAAAATGATATACTTCCACAATAAGTTGTGTTTTTAAAAACCGTTTTCTGCATAGTGGAGAACGTTGAAAGTCTAGCCCTTTCAACCCACTGCCCAAGGGTTCCGAGCGGAATTTCTGGAGGGAACAGGGTGTGTGGCCCCCGAGTTTTGTCTCAGGGGCCGTGGTTTCCTGCAGCAGGTCCCGCAGACGCACGAGTTCGGGTCGCGTCCTCTGATGGTTACGCTCGGGGACGCCGGGTTCCACAGGAGAAACCAGGGTCTTCACGCAGGATTACCCAGGGCCTTAAACACGCCGATCTGTGTCCTGAGCCTCTGAAGGAAAGTGTCCCCCAGTGGCCTGGCCAGACCAAGCAACCGCTTCACACAGGACTCCCCGCTTTTCATCAACAGAGAGAAGGAGGGGGCACCCCATCGAGTCGCCATGCGCCTCACTTCTGCATTTCCTCTGCATTTCCTCTTCTGCGGCTAACGTCACACACACACTTGATCACACACACACTTGATCGCACACATGCACACACACAAAATCACACACACACTTAATCACACACACACTTAACCACACACACACTTAATCACACACACACACACTTGATCACACATACACTCACACAAAATCACACTCATTTAATCACGCACACACACAGTTAATCACACACATGCACCACACACACTTAATCACACACACACTTAATCACACACACACACACTTGATCACACACACACTCACACACACATAATCACACACAGTTTATCACACGCACACACACAAAATCACACACACATTTCATCACACACATGCACACACAATCACACAAACACAACCACACACACATACTTAATCATACAATCACACACACACACACACACACACTCCACCTCCCGCCTGGCCCACTAGAAAAAGGCAGGAATCTGATTCCCCTGCACCTGCCGTTCTCCGTCACGCTTCCTCCTGGTGGAAAAGCCTGTGGAAAACCTGTAACTGCACCAACAACAAAAGCAGGTTGAGAGGCTGCGGGAACACCGCCAGGTCCACAAGCCCCGCAAATCCACTCCCGTGAAACGCACGGACTCATTGGAAACAGGACCCCCGCCGTGGACGGCCCCCCTTAACCCCGTGAGAAATCCCGGGGTCCAGGGGTAACAGCCACGTCCCCTTTGCCCCGGCCTCGTGTGCCCTCACATCTCACCCAGCGAACGCATCCACCCCCAAGTCTCTCAGGGCGACAGTTCGTCCCTCTGGTCCCGGACTGAGCGGGGGGCTGGGACCTACGTGGAACATGAAACTGCTGCGTGGAAGGCCCGGCGAAGAACGTAAGCAGCAACGTGACTGTGGGCCACCAGGCGCGGCTTCCAGGGGCAGGTGACCTGTCACCCTCCGCACGTGACGATGTGTGTGGAGGGCAGAACACACGTGATGAAAGAATGCAGCGATTCAAGATGAAAGTTGTACCGTCCGCTCCAGCAAAAGACACAAACCAACACGTCACAGGCGTTACGTGGAACACCGGGGCTCCTTAGGGTTAGACATTCAAAAATGGTGCCACAGCCAAGTTAGTCATTGCAGCCAAAGGCACCTGGGCTTCTCCTAAGGTAACAAAATCATTTGAATAATTGTCCTGTCATTTAACTGCCCGCCCTCTTGATACACGTTTCCACGGTATTTCTCTTTAGATGCTACATGTGTTTACATCATAGTAACACAGGACATGGAGTGGTGCGCTGTACAGAGATTAGTTTGTTTGATCTTCCCCTGTGATGAGCTAAAGCAGAGGGTTCCCAGATGAAGAGATTTGGGCTCTGAAATAGTAAATGTCTCATGAAACATACCGCATCAGCGAGGAAGGCCCTGATCAGGAAGAAAATACCAGGAATTTTTTAAAAAGTAAAAACAAAACGGTAACTACAGAACAAGCACAGTTGACTTTTGAACAATGTGGTTTACGGGTGATGATCACCGTGCCCTTGGAAATCTGTGTATAACATTTTTTAAATTATTTTTTAAAGATTTTATTCATTACTTTTAGAGAGAGGGGAAGGGAGGGAGGAAGAGAGGGAGAGAAACATCCGTGTATGGTTGCCTTTCCCTTGCCTCCAGCTGGAGACCTGGCTGGAGACCAGGGTATGTGTCCTGACTGGGGATCGAACCAGGGAACTGGGGTTTGCAGGCCGGTGCTCCATCCCCTGAGCCGCCAGCCAGGGCTGGCGTACACCTTTTGACTACCCCACATTGAGTTGTTCCTTAGTGTCCCAAAGGGACTGTCTCCAGGAAGCGCCCAGAGACCAAATGCACGTGTGCGCAAGTGCCTAATGGGAGGAGGTGTAGGTCAATAAATGCACCCATAGACCCCCTTGTGCTGATCAAAAAGGGTGCAGGCATTTACGGAAAACACCTGACTAAGTGCCCTGTGCAGCGTAAGCCCATGTTGTTCAAGGGGCAACAGCATGACATGACCCGTGTCTTCGCCACCTGGGGAAAACCACTTCCCACACTCATGGAGGACACGGTCAGGGCGCAATTGTTTCACGTCCATTTTCAGCTACAAAACACACACCTAGTGAGGTGGGACGCACACCTACGGCTGCTGACAACACATGGCTGTTGCAGGGCCGCCTCTACCTCCACGCCTGGGCCTGAGAGGCTGCGGGACGTGTGCTGTGCCAACGCACCTGTCTGCTACGGTTATTATTCGAAGTGCGATGCGTCCGTCCCAGAAATTCACGTGCAGGTGGAGCTGCCCGCCCCCGCCCGGCCCTGATGGTGGTGGGCCACCCTCTGCTCCGGCCACCGGGATCCTGCTCCGTTGGGGAAGGTTGTGTGGTCACATGAAGAGGGTGTGTGTGACCCCAGAGCGTGGGTGTGTGTGATACTGCTTGGTTACGTACGGGGGGGCAGGCAAGACTGGGCAGCCCATACAGAAGCCCCACCGTAAGGCCTCTGGGGACCCTCTGGAGGTGGGAGACACGCCCGTGCACCTCCAAACTCCAGGGCCTCTTCCCACCCCTAGGCCACAGTTACAAAGTTCCACCCACATCCGAGTCTGCGCGAGAACCGGCGCAGGGCGCACGCGTGACGGCTCCCATGATGCGCCCCTGGCCTTCAACTTCACACCTTCCGTTCCCCCCCAGGAGTGCCGCCGGCTCTCTGGCAAGGACGGTGGGCACAACTGACCCCTGGGGCACGTGAGGGCTCCCTCCGCAGGGGCGCAGCCCGAGTGCCACCTCCGGGAGTCCCGTCACGAGGTTCCGGAAAACGGACCAGCTGACAACGGGACGAATGGCCGGTAGTTTGTTGGAGGGAGAGACGCAAGATGATGAGGGTGCACTTGCATTTTCCTCTCTCCTTCCCCACACACGCACTCGCCTTCACACTTGCACACTTGCACACGCTCACGCTGGCTCACCCGCGGCCGCCTGGTCGCCCAGCTCACTGCACACCGTGGGCTGAGTGTCGGTCGCAGCCCAGCTGTTTCCCACGGTGCAGAGACGCCCCCTGAAGGGCGAGTGGGGTCCCAGGGCCACCCGGCCCGTCCTGCTGCCCAGGGACAGCTCCCGGCCTGCGGCCTCACCCACCGCCCCGCTCCCACTTCCAACAGGGAACCTCATTATCTTCCGGCCCCTATTTTAAGGTCAATGAATCATGTGGCCCTGTTTTCACTTAGGAAACTGTCTAAATGGATGCGTGTGACTGCTGGCACCGCATACAGGCTCAGGCATGCGAGCAGATAACCTTCAACGGCTGCTCCCCCCCAGCCTCAGATCTGGGGCAGGTGGGGGTGCTGCCCTGAGCCGGCCGCGCAGGCGTGCGGAGGGCGGGTGCCCCCACCGCCCCTGTGGCTGGACGTGTGTCTCACATGTAGGCGCTACAGGCAAAGCACACGCCGTTCATAAGCATCGGGAACTGCCACGTGATCAGCATTTATTTTGCATTTTCAACAAACACCAGGAAAAGAAAAAAAAGATATGAAGCGCCGCACACGGCTATGGTAAAAGATACTTCAGTCACGCGTGGCATTGCCTGTCCTTGTTGGTTTTCCTTTCTGTCTTTCATGTTTTGGTGAAGGGACCACTTGGGGGCTTCCTTTGACAGGCAGTTTAAGTTATTTTAAAAATGCCCACGATTATCCAGCGCCTAGAAAAATGCATCTTTGGTGAAGTTAGTGTTCGGAATATTTTCTTTCCTTGGAAATTAGGTCCCACATGCCCAGTGAAAACTCATTTCAAAGTAGCAAACGTCCATTTTTTAAAGCAGCGATGGGCCTGTTCAGCCAGAAGAACTGGGTTCTGGGTCTTTGCACAGAGCCTGGCTCCTCGCGGGTCAGACCCGGGAAGCTATGGAGGAATTGCAGCGGCTCCGGGGAGAGTGGGGGTGTCCCGTGGGTTCCCGGCACAACCTGGGGGGTGTGGTGGGGGGCGGCGGCCAACGCGGGGGCGGGGGCCAGTGCCACCCTTCCCCTGTGCTCTCTGACTGTCTACGCGGCCGGGGCGGGGGGAGGAGGAGGGCACCCCAACAGCAAGGGGCGGCTGTGGCTTCTGCTGGAAACCAGGGCATCCCTGAAGGCAAAGGGCTTTCTCTGCCCCAGCGGCATCCAGAAGCCCCCAGTGCCTCTGCACCGCCATCTGGCCTGTCCCCTTGGTGTTGGCCCCTGCGCCCACCCAGCACCCCTCCCCTTTGCCTCATCGTGGGCTCCGGGGTCCCCGCCTTCAGCCTGCTGGCCCCTGTCCATCTCCCCTGCGATGGAAGTCCGGACACTTTCAGGAAGTCACCTTCCCTGGGGACCGGGGCCACACTCAGGGCCAGGCAGGCAGATTGGGGAGCAAAAGGGGACTCATGATGCTCACGATGCTGACTGACCTCCCCCTGGTCCTGGACCCCCAGCCAGAGGTCTGGTCCAGCCATGCCCCGCGGTGGCGTCTCCAGACTTTGGAGACTCTCGGTGGAAGAACCCAACTCGGGGATGAAAACTTGGAGGCTGCCGGCTGGCAGGTTCTGGGGAGCCCCCACATCCCCCAGGGTCCCCCAATTCTACAGCAGATGCCAGCAGAGGACCTAGAGCCCAGGTGGCCACGGCCCATGGCCGGCTAGCGGCGCGCCCGGTGCTCCCCCTGGGGGGCTTGGGCGAGCGCATCTCCGCAGCCCGGGCTGCAGCCCACGCGCGCCCGGGACCCTGCGGGAGCCCGGAGGGAAAAGCCCGCCAACCGCGCGGGCGGGACGCGGGACGCGCTGCCCCTTCCCGAGACCCAGCGCGCGCCACTCACCGAGCCGGAGCGCCCGCGGGGCGGCCTGCGGGAGGACGCAGCACAGGACGCAGAGGAGCGCGCGGCCGGCGTGTCGCGCCCGGAGCCCGGGCTGGCGGCGCCCCATCTCGAGCGGCTCGGTCCCGGCGCCGCTGTCGCTGGCCGGCCGGGTCGCGCCCACGGCGGCGGACGCTGCGCGGACACACGGAGACCCGCGCGGGCGCGAGGGGCGATGGGCTGGGACGCCGGTTCGTTAGCCCATCGCCGCGCCCCGACTGCCGGCGCCGCTTCCCGCGCCCGGAGCCCGGAGCGCGGAGCCCGGAGCGCGGAGCCCGGGGAAAGTTGCTGCCGCCGTGCGGCCGCCCTCCCGGGTCTGCCCGCGCCAGGCGAAGCGGCGGAGGGCGGGGGCCGAGCGCCGGAGGCGGGAGGAGGGCGCGGCCGAGTGCGGGGCGCCCGCCTGCGGGCAGGGGCGCGGGGATCGCGGCTCCGGCTCCTCCGGCCCGGCCGCCCCGCCCCGCGGCGACACCCGCGCACACGCGCGCGCACAGCCGCCCGCCCCCCAACTTCGCGACGCGCGGGGAAACTCGCGGACGGCGAGGGCGGGGCCGTGCGGTCGCTGCTGGGGGCTCGCGGGCGCCCCGCTAAGGCGCGCGGGCCGGAGGGAGAGGGGGGGCCACCGGCGGGGCGCGCGGTCGGGAACGGCGGCCGGGCTTCCCCGCGAGCGGGACGCGGCCGCGCGAGGAACCGCGGGTCCGGCGCCGGGGCGCCTCTGTCCGCCCGGACGCGACCCGGGGGTGGGCAGCGCGGCGCCCTCGCTCCCCGCTTTCCCCGCGGCCCGTGTGGGGTGGCGGCGGTTTCCCGTAGCAGGGCCGGGGCGCTTCCCTGGGGAAATCACCAGCGTTTGATCATTTCGGCTTAATTTCCTCTGGGCTTTGTGAGGAATGTTCCATGGAACCGGGGACCCGATCCGCAGTGACAGGCGGAGATTTATTTTTTCCTAAGTAAGATTTTTGCAGGAGTGACCCAAATCGAGTCAACTGATTAAAAAAAAAGAAAGAAAACATGTCCGCACATAGTAAGCCTGGAAGAAGAACCAACTATAAAGTAAATCTAAGATGCACTCATTCATTCACTCCTCACTCATTCATTCACGAGCATCTGTGCCGGGCCAGAGAGGCGCTTCCCACTTAGATGCAACTGCGGACAATCTCCCGCTCAGGGACAGGTGCGGCCGTCTTGACCTTTTCCCGTAGGTGGGCCCAAGTGACCATGTTTCGCCAGCGGACTGAGCGGAGGTGGGTCCCGCTATTTCTGAACCAAGAGGCAGGTTGTGTGACCAGCTCCCTGCGGCCGCCACCAGCGCTGCCCTGGAAGGCGCGGGTCCTGGACGGAAGTCGCCGGCGCCCTTGGGTCACCGGGTGGACAGGCGTGGCCCGCCAAGTTCTCAAGCAACACACCAGCGACACGGCGCGCAGATCGGTGCTGCGTTTCACGCCGGGAACGTGTGCGGTCTGTTCGGCACGACCTGCCCCGCGCCGACTCACAGCCCCGCTGGGACGGGGCAGCTCGCTTGTGACACGGGAGCAACGGTGACACAGGGAGGCCAGGCCGGGCGAGAGAGTCCCTCGCGGAAGCGTATTTCCCACGTCAAGCACAGCGTATTCTCCAAAGCCGTGTTACTCAGCACGGATCGATTCCTTTGTGGCCATTGCTTTTGGGGGCAAAGGAATCCGCACCTGCATTTGCGGCTTAACCAGACCCCGGACGGCAGCTCCTCTCAGGGCAGCGGAGCCCGTCGGTCGTGCGGTGACACGTCCGGTACCGGGTAAGACCACGTTACCACTTCGCGCACACAGTTCTTTGTGCTGGTTACAGGGAAGAGGAAGGTTGCGGTTCCGGGTTTCGTAAGGAATACACGGCTCCCCTAAGGTTCCTTCCGGTCTCATCTGTAAAATTCCGCAGATTAAAACCGAGGTGCATGTCCGCGTCGGGGCGCCCGGGTGCTGCTGATGTGCACGGGCTGCGGGGCCGCGCGCCTGAGGGATCCGCTGCTGCGGTTTCTTTGTTTCCTGCCTTTTACCAGAACAGCGTGTTGGGCGTGTAGCTGTGAATAAACACGTTGCATCTGCACACAGAGGCGCCCAGCTATTTTTTTTTTTTTTTTTTTTGCCCAGAATGGCGATGTTCACCGCTCTCGATTCCCGTTTTTCACAGCCCCTTCCTAAGAATGCAAAGGCCCGGTGGAGCGCGGCCAGCGATTCCGAGCCCCGCGCCTGCCCGGAACGATGCGCCGCCGCGCGACCCACAGCCGTGGCCGCGGCCCCGCAGTCCTGCGAGACCTGTCGTCGCTGGAGACGGACCCGCTTCAGATCACCCGCATTTTACATGGTAACTAGAGAAAAGAAAAACATCTTAGGACAAAGGAAGGAACCCGAGTAGCGTAACCGAGCTTTTCCGAGTGTGGTGCGTCTGCTTGGGTCCCTCTGGCGCCCACGGCAGCGTGTGACGCGTCCTCAGAGCGAAGACCACGCGGCGTTGGCACCGCCCCGCGACGGGGAGCTGGTTTCCAACCAAAAACGCTCCTTTCCGGGTGCTGCTTCCTCCGCTCCTTTTCGGGGCGATGCAGCCTGTTTCTGCACCTCGGCCCAGGGCTCCACATTTTATCTCGCGGAGAGCATCTCCGAGCTCAGGAGGCGCCGCCGACTCTGGTCGCTGTTCTGGACGCGTGTCCAACCCTCCCTCCACCCCCCTGCCCCCCAACCCTGGGGCCCCTCCCCGGACTCCTTCCTGGCTGCCTCCTCCTCCGCCAGCTACCGAAAGGGGGACCCCCTTGCACGACTTTCTCTTCCTTCTTCTCCACGTGTGTTTCCACCCGCTGCTGGTTTCACCTCGGAAATGCGTCTTTGACCTGCTCCTGTGGCGGCGCCGCCAGTGTATCAGCTGCGGTTTCTCAGCCTCAGAATGTTTGACATTTGGGGCCGGAACCTCCTTTGTGGGGGAGCGGGTCACACGCAGGATGTTCACTGGTCACTGTCCCTGGATTCGCCCACTAGGTGTCGCCCGTGCACTCCCCCGGCGCTGCAGCCACAGCCTGGGCCCCGGGCTGTGGGCTGAGACCAGGTCAGGTCTCCCCTTGGGTCCATCACGACGGACTCTGCCGTCCGCCCTTCACAGCCCTGCTGCCCGGTGACCCCAGCGAGTCCCTCTCCAGCGCTCGCAGTTCAGCCGCGTCATCGCGAGTGCACAGGGGGCCCCAGGGTGTGAACGGGGACCCCGGGGCCTGCGGTGAACACCCCCCGAGTGAGCCTGTCGGAAGCCGCACCGCCCGTGGGAAACGCATCAGTGCGCACGGGGTTTAGGGGCTGATCACGCGCCCAAGTTCTGGTTGCAGGTCATCCAACGCCGCAGCCTGGACCGGCTCTCGCTCCGTGTGATGCGGGAGGCTCAGCGTGGGTCTGGCCCAGTCCCGCACCCGCCTCTCCAGGTTCCAGCAGACGCGGCACCTGCCCGCGCGGCTCCGAGCGCTCCCCCCGCAGCCTGTCGCTGTCAGACGCCCCACAATTTCTGTCTTTTTCTTTGTTGCTAACACGGGTCCATTTGCAAACGCACCACGGAAAGCCCCTACAGTGAAAGCCTTGAAAGGAGCAAATGTCTTACTTATTCAACATTTTATGTCCTATTATGACCACCTGAGCGTGGGGAGAAATTCAGCGTGAAAGGTCGCGTGGAAGGCCGAGCCAGGCTGGCCTCCAGCTCCCCCCAGCGCGGGACGCTGCTCCAGCGAAGAAGGAAAGATGCAGGCGGGTCACCGGGGCGGGGGGACACCTGGGTCCCCGCCGTGACCTGCTCGCAGTCCCAGAACCTCTGCGGGCCTCCCAGTCGCGCTGCGCGGCCCCTGCCAGGCCCAAGGCCGTGCCCGGTGCCGCCACCTTCGCCTGCAGCTCACGGACACTCGTTCGGGGCGGTTGGGTGGGTTAATGGGCCCACGACCAGGGCAACCTTGGGAGGAAAGTACTGCCCTCGTGCCAAAGTCACTGATGAGGAAACTGAGGCAGAGGAGGGGCAGCGACCTGCCAGGGATTCCTCCGCTGAGTGACAGGCTCTGCGTTTGAACTGGGCCTGGTTTTAGGGCCTCCGCTCTGAGCAGCGGAGGCGGGCGAGGCGCCAACGGCTTCAGAGGTAGCAGTTGAGGGGGTCCCTGCGGTGAGCCCGGCGGGCAGGGCGCGGCCGGCCGGACGCTGGGCTGCGGTGGGCACCGGACGTGCTGTGACGTCCCCCAGGGGCGAATGAGAAAGTGACCTGACTCGGCTTATGGTTCATTCCGGGTCGTTTGGTTTAGGGACTGGACCGTGCGACCCCGGCCGCGGAGGGATTTAGCGGTGGCCCCGCGGGCGCCTGCGTCCCGGGTCCATGGTCTCTGCAGGTGCGCGCACACTGAGGAGTTAGGTTCGCATGGTAACGGTGGGCTTTCCTCATCTGTGTACCCCGGGGAGGGGGCTCCGTGATGAGGTGAAGGTCCCCGGGAGCGCTGTGCCGGCGCTGACCACGCTGGCCTCCTGCGCTGTTTTCCCAACGTCTGTCCCGGTGTCCGTTCTCCCCATTTCTGTGCCTCCCGTGTTCCGCAGACTCTGCACCTTCGGATGCAGTTTCCGCCGTGCGCTGCGGTGGCTTCCTGGTGGCGCTCCCCGGCCAGACACCTCACCCCCTTGCCCCGGGCTCCTCTCTGCCCAGCCGCCGCCGCCGAGGGGACACATCCCCCTGTCCCTCTAGGCTATTCCTGTGTTGCTTGTTTTTATTTTTTTTATTGGATCTCACGTGCCTGGCGCTAATCAAATGGTCAGATGTGAGGGCAGCGTCCCCACGGCCGCCCTTCCGTCTCACACCAACCACCGTTTGGGGGGCTCTCAGCGCACCCTGCAGTTTGACGGTGGCTGGAAGGACTCAACTTTCTGAAAGGTACCAACTCAGGGTTAGGATTTGCCCCAGGGAAAAGCTGCAGGTAAAATCAGCAGAAGAGAAACTGATTTTCTCTTCTGGAACCACCTGGGCTGAGGGCCGGGGTGGGTTCCACACGCAAAGCTTCTGAGGTCCAGGCCTGAGCCCAGGGCTTGGCGCCCCCACGGGGGCCCCACTACCTGCCCGCTGGGTGCGCCCCCTGTGCGGGCTGCACGCGCTCTCCAGGGCACGTGGACCCGAGCTCCCCCGCCACACACGTGCCCTTCTGCCACGTCCCTCTGCACCGTGGGACCCCAGGCAGGTGTCCTGTGCTAAATAGAGATGCTCCTGTCAGGTGGGACGCGGACCGCTGCCCAAACCCCGGACAGAGGCCAGAGCGCCGTCTGAGCAACTGCCTGGCTACCAGCCCACCGCCGGCTCGTCCCTGTGCTGGTGGGACACCTGCTGGTCACCTGCCCGCCTGGCCCATGTTCCCCCCAGGGCTCGGCCTTCACTAATGCCCTGGAGTCTCCTCATCTCACCTCTGCATTTGGTTTTGGGGTTTTTCAGCTTTGAATCCCAGCTCTGGGCTCTCTTTTCCTTTCTTTGGGTTCCTTTCTCTGCGTCTTTCACTGTGTGGTCTCTCTCCCTGTCTCTCCGCGGATGCTGACATAATTTTCTGAGCAACTGTGCTTCCACGGTCTGTTTTTCTGAAATTCAGTTTATTTTGACGTTGTACCTGTTACAGCCACCCCTCTCTGTGGTTCTCAACTTCATTTCTCAATTTTTTTTAAGGAAACAGTGAAGCCATGAAAACTGAGAATAGAGACAGAATGTATTTTTTAAATACATTTTTCAGAGAGAGGGGAAGGGAGGGAGGCAGAGAGGGAGAGAGACATCAATGTGTGGTTGCCTTTCACCTGCCTCCAGCTACAGACCTGGCTGGAGACCTGGCTTGCAACCTGGTCATGTGCCCTGGCTGGGAATCGAACCAGCGACCTTTGGGTTCACAGACCAGCGCCTTATCCACTGAGCCACCAGCCAGGGCCATTTCAGTTCTTTCATGATTTTTTTTTTTTTTTCATTTCTTTTTGGTTTTTATTATATGAGTTTTTTTCCCCCCTTTAAATGTCATATTTTGATATCTTGGTTTTACTTCAAAAGTAGATTCATTACTTTTATTTAAACCCCTGAGGATGTTACGGAGGTACCTCACTAAGCACCGCCTCTGCTTTAAGATGCTTTTTCCCTGTGTATTTTACTCGCAGAATTTCCTGGTGGGATTTTCTCAAACGTCCTTAACCCTCTGTTGTCCGCGGTTCAAGGAAGGCGAAGTGAGGGAAGGAGGGGACCTCAGACCTTAGCACATCGAGGGGTGCGTTCCCGAGTTTCCCTTGGGCTGCCCCCCCCCCAGGAGACGGTCCTTCCTTGGGGCGCAGGGCGCCGCGGCTGGAGGCGGAGGCAGACGAGCCCCCCGTGCCCTCCGCCAGGCCCGCACCCTGCGCCCCGCGAGCTTCACCCTGCGCCCCGCGAGCTTCACCCGGCGCCGCCACAAGCGACCCTTTTCCGCGAAACGCTCCGCGGAGCTGGGAGGCCCAGGGTCGCCCCTGAGCTGCGGCTCGGTGGGCGGAGGGAAGGTTCTGAGAACAGTTAACCGCCACCTCATCTTGCGGGTGGGGAACCCAGTTCCTCTTTTTAAAGCACAAGCGCTTCTCTGCGTTTCATTTTAGGCGAGCGGCTCGGGTCCGAACGTCTGGGGCGGAGCCGGCCCGCCTCGCGAGTCTCCTCCGTGGATACACCCGTGTCCACCGCTTTCGCTTGGCCCTTTGACCTTTGCCTCTGTTTTCAAAATAACGTGCCTGCTGTCCGGGCATATTTAGTGATAGATAATGGCCCCCAGGTGTTCCCACTCTAACCCCAGGAGCGGGGGAGGTGCGGGCGCGCGGAGGGGGGGGGCAGGTAAGGATTTGACGCCGGAGGCACCTGCGCGGCCCAGGTGAGCCTGAGGGGCGGCGGCGGGGCCGTGCGCGCGGGCGGGTTGGGGCGACCATGACGCATCGGGGAGCAGCTCGCTGACCCGGGTGGGCTTGGAGGCTGGGGAGGGCAGCGTCTGGAAGCTGAAAACGGTAAAAGAACAGAATTTTCCCGGGAGCCCCAAGAAGAGCGCGCAGACATGCTGGGAGGCGGGAAAGGTAAGATCATGTTTTCCCTTTTCTGCTGGAGCCTGAAGGAAGGACCGCAGGGGTGCCGCCCGCTGGGAAAGGCACGTTTTTACCTGGAACTTCCAGGAAGGGCCCCCGGCGGCTCTTTCCTTTTCCCGCAGGGAGGCCCGTTTTGGACTCTGACCTCCAGCACTGTAAGCTACCAAGTTTTTGCCTATTTACCGCTCCCGTCGTGGTCATTGGCGTCACCAGCCGTAGGAACTTAATCGGGTATTATGAGGGCATTTCCATATTTCCATGAGGAATAGATCACAGCGTTGGGGATGTTTGAAGTCAGTGTTCAGATTTTTTAGGGCCTTTCATCCGTTTCACCACGAACCACGCTCTGCCGTGGGCAAATGCTGGGTTTCCGTATGTAACCGGGACGCATTTTGTTTGCTTTTGAAACGTGGGTGCCGTTCAGAGAAGCGTGAGCAGGGAAGCACTTTTTTTGAGACACGGGTTCCGTGAGACGCTTTGATGCTCTGCTCACGTCTGATGTGGTTAGCGGGGCGGACAACTCCAGATCGGGGCGGACAACTCCAGATCGGGGCGGACAACTCCAGATCGGGACCCATCTATATCCTCTCGCAGTTTTGCGTGCGCGGCTGGGGTCCCCTGGTTGGTTGCGTTTGCTGTCACTCGTCTGTCTCCACTTGTGACCTTTAATCACAACAGGGGACCCAGGCACAGAAGGAAGTGTCCAGTATTCGTTCATGTCTGTGTGACAAATGGTTGGGAAGGAACGGTGCCTCTCTCTGCTCCTGGCTCTGTCTCTGATTTCTGTATTTTGGGAGGATTTTTCTGCAGCATTTCCGCCCAACCTGAGAAATGAAACGTGATACTTTTTTAAATCACACAAGGCCGTTGGCTGACCTTGTCCCTTGCGGCCCACCCTTCCCAGAGAGGGACACGGGTGACGCTGGAGGGGAGACCCCGTGAATTCTGTGTTTTGGTTGATTTGTTGTCTCTGCTGGCAGCTTTTCTAGTGACACCCACAGTGGCTGGTACCTCCTTGTCTAAGAAAAGGGCTGATGCTATTGGTGTGAAGTGAACGGGCAGTTCTGCGTCTACCTCTTGGGTGGCCCTGGGGCCAGGGCCACGTGTGGCCAGACACTTCGCCGGCTGCTTCTTTGTCAACCGTGTTTTTTCAGGACATTGAGGTGGTTTTTGTCCTGGGGACCAACAGCCTGCTTACTGGGCATCATGTATGAGCCCATGTATGTGTGTTATTTTCCCCAAGCCCACCTCATATGCTCTTGGTTCACTTGAAAATAACAAAATAAGCCAATAAGATTTTTCAAGGGTCCTGGAGAAAGAGGGGCAACCCAGCTCCAGACACCGGGGGGTGTTGGGGTGACGGGCATGGGCGGACTGTGGAATGAGACCCTTGTCCCATGTCTGTCACTGTTGGGGAGCTTCCTCAGCCCCCCGGGCCTCGGACGCCCCCGTGCAGTGACGGAGTGGGACCAACGTCCTTTCAGGTCCGTCTGTGTGAACCCGCCGGTTGCTCTCCAGGGTCTCCTACCTGCCAGTTTGCTCACTTTCTTCATCAGCTGTTCCAGCCCCAATAGGGCCAGGTTTGTGTTTGAACGAGGTCGCTGTGACGGCGGCACGGGAGACGCTGAGAGGCGGGTGGGGCTGGTGCTGGGTCGGACCTCCTGGTGCTGGGTGGGCGCCGTGTGCCGCTGTCGGGAGCCGTGGGCAGAGGGAGGAGCTTCAGGGGACGGGCTCAGGGTCGGGCCTTCCCTGGCGTGGGACACAGCGGAGCGGGGGCTCTGGGCACAGCGCCACGTCTGTGAGTGGGGGACTGGGACACACTCACCGGCTGCTGCCCGTCCACTCGAGGTCTATGGCGCCGGCCCACCCATGCCTGTGGCCCGTCTCACCTGAGCAGCCATGTAGATTTCCATGGAAGTTCCATGGGAAACGCAGGGGCCTGGAGTTACGCCGCATAGCAGACATTACAGTTTATTTAAAGTCACCCTTGCACAGAGCAGATTCTCTGAATCTTAGCTCCTGCTGACAATTTCTTATCTCTTTCCTTCTCCGGCTCCTAAAACTCTCTTTCCCCCCAACCGTCATCCTCAAAATGACAAGAGTTTGTTGCCTTCGCTCATTCAACAAGGAGCCGGCGCCAGGCCTGGTCCGTGGGTTTCCGTGGGTCCTGCGAGCTCACATGTATTTGTAGCATGTCGTGTTCCAACGAAGCAGGGGTCTCCCCTGTTCCCGTATTGCCTGCGGAGACCCAGGGACATGGCTAATGTTGTTTTCATTTTTATTTTATTTCTTAAAACTATTTTATTTATTATTTTTAGAGAGAGAGGAAGGGAGGGAGGAAGTGAGGGAGAGAGACATCCATGTGTGGTTGCCTCTCGTGCACCCCAACTGGAGACCTGGCCCCCAGCCCAGGCCTGTGCCCTGACTGGGAATTGAACCGGCGACCCTTTGGTGCACAGGCCGGTGCTTAATCCATTGAGCCACCCCAGCCAGGGCTGTTTTAATTGTTTTTTAAAGATTTTATTTTTATTATTTCCAGAGAGAGAGTCAGAGAAGGAGAGAAACATCCATGTCTGGTTGCCTTTCACCTGCCTCCAGCTACGGACCTGGTTGGAGACCTGGCTTGCAACCTGGTTATGTGCCCTGGCTGGGAATCGAACCAGCGACCTTTGGGTTCATAGACAGGCGCCTTATCCACTGTTTTAATTTTTTAATTATAATGCCAGAACTTAGGTGTCGTTTATATTAGATGGAAATACATGTGCATTTAGTGGAAAGAAAGAGGAGTCACATGTGGGCATTAGCTCATTATCTATCAAATTGTACGTTTTTATGAAACCTTCTTGAACCTCCCGGGATGAAATAGTCCCTCCCTCACGGGCTCCCAGAACAAAGTTACCTCCAGTTTTTAACACCCACTCGTCACCTGCTCCGTCACGTGTAGCTGGTCTCGCACGTGGTCTGTGTCCGCGTGTTCGTGTGCGTGTGTTACCGGCACTAACCCGGCAGCATGACCAGGTGAGGCACTAACTTTGGGGAAAGAAGAGCCTGCGGCCGGTGGTCTGCCTTTCCCCCCGGGAGCCGCTCCTGGTTCTGCCATTCAGCTCACGCCCTTCCACCAGCTGCGTCTGGCTGGAGAACAGGAGCGATTTCTTTCGCTAGTTTGTATCCTTTTATGCCGCTTCCTACTTAGATATCTTGCTAACGCTCGTTGCTTAAAATACATGTACTGAATGAAGTCACGCAGTCACACGGCCCTGGGGGGCGGCCGCTCTGCCGTCTGCAGAATCTTGCCCTCGTTTGCAGAATAAGCACCCACAGACGTGAACAAAATCTGTGATCTCTTAGCAAGGGAGGGAGGGCAGGCCCCGAACGTGGTGACGGTTTTGCGTCCGTTCACAAGGGATGTTTAAAACACCCGCGCGTGGCCGCCCTGCCTGACATCTTTATTTTTAAGGATCCACACGTGGGAGGGTCCCCGCCATTGGGTTGGGGGCTGTGGAGAGAGGGTCTTATCTTACGGGCCACCGGCAAGGGATGTGAGGTGCTTGATTCCTCTTTCAGGAAAGAAAACCTTGACCAACTTGAAAATGCAACACAGCTCCGGAAAACGGTCCGGAAACGGGGTTTTAACAGTCCCAACACAGCCCTCCGCGCAGAACAGGGAAACTTCCCCTTTAACTAGGACAGCAGGCGCTTCGGGAGGCAGAATTTAAGGTAATTACAATGGGAAAATCGTGAGTGAACACATGTTGACGTGTTGAGAGTCCTTGAAGAAACCACCGCGAGGATCTTTTCATTTCGGACGAGTCAATACGTTTGTGTTTCTCTCTCCCCCGGGCCTGTTGGAATGAAAAGGGCCCGGGAGACCAACCTGGGGACACAGCCCACACTTTCTGAATCCTGACGGCGCCTTTGCTTGGGAAGGGTGTGCTCAGCGTTGGGCTGATTTTTAAAGCGGTGCCTTCACGTCTGGTGGGGTGTGGGGACCCACCGCACAAGTGGGGTTAGGAACACAGTGTGGCCGGCGAGACACCGCCCTGCGTCTGTCCGCACTGCTGGCGTTTCTACTGGAAGAGAAGAGAGGTTTGCCCTCACCGGGCCCGCCCTGCCCCCCGTCCGTGCGCTTCGACGGGAAACCAAACCTCTGGATTTCGCGTGTTGCGTCTCAGCCTGGCTCCTCCGACTCAGGCGTAAACGTAGGACGCAGGTGCTGTCTGCCTCCCACACAAACACGTCATCTGCTCTGCATCAGAAGGGGAAACGGCGTAAAATAAACAGTATCATATCACATTGTATAGATTTATCACCTGCCTCCAGCCACGGACCTGGCTGGAGACCTGGCTTGCACCCTGGTCAGGTGCCCTGGCTGGGGATCGAACCAGCGACCTGTGGGTTCGCAGGCCGGCGCCTTATCCCCTGAGCCACGTTCAAGTCCTTGGTAGCAAGTGTTTCAGTTCGTATCGGGAACAAAACGTTGGGAGGAACGGCTCCTGTCCCCTGAGCCCTTTCCCCGGCTTCTCACTCTGGCAAGATTCGGCACGGGAAGCACCTGGGCCGGGACAGACGCTCAGCGCCACTCGAAGCCGGGCTGGTGGCTGAGGTCACGTAACCAAACGGGCGGGCGGGCGGGGAGCGGAGAGGAGGGACCTCCTCCTGGTCCTGAGCTCAGGAAGGTGAGCCCGTGATCTTCCACGCTGCTCCCCGCAGAGGGCAGGTGTGGGGGAAGGAAACTCGCCGTTTAGCCCGTGTCTGGAGCCTCTCTGGGCCCCACGCTACTGTCACCCTCCTGGGCAGCCGGGACGCCGGCCCTGGAGCAGCAGCGACCGCCCCACCCCGGCTGGCGGCTCGTCCTCCCTCCCTCCTGCCACAGGCCCCTGGTGAGAGCTTCCTGCTGGGGCCCATCAGCACACGCGTGCACACGCACACACCTGCAGAGGCGCCGCCGAGAGAGACATCCTCCTGTGAACGTGCGGCCCCGCTGTCCACGCCGGCTGAGGGGGGACGCGCCCTCGCAGGGGCGCAGGTGTTTCGCCGGGGGTACCGGCCGCCCCGAAGGACAGTCTCGCATCCTCTGGCCCTCACCCGAGGGACACCGTGATGGCCCCCCCTGCAGCCAGCTGTGGTCAGCGGAGGGCGGCCGGGCCTCTCAGTCCAGCCACCCCTGTTCTCCCGCCGCACGTGTCTCAACAGCCAGGCTTCCGGGCGCAGGGCCGAGTGCCCACACGGAGGGCAGGGCGGTCCCGGCAGGGCCCTCGGGCCTCCGCGCGGCCTTGGGGGAGGGGTCCCCAGGGGGGCTTCAAGTCCAAGGACCTCAGGCTGCAGGAAGCGTCCTGACGCACCCACCTGGGACACCGGCTCCAGCAGGTCCCAGGGCCGTGGTGGGCGCAGCCGGCTGTCAGGGTGCAGCCCCAGGGCAAGTGCCCCGGCCCGGACGCCAGGAGCCGTCGCGCGGGAACCGTGCTTTCCGTCGCCTCAGCGGGAAATGGGTTTATTCTGACCGTTTAAACGTGGATTCAGGTGTTTTTGCTCATCCCTCTTTCCCCCTTTACATCGTGGAAAGATTTAAAAACCAGCGCATTGTTCCTCCTTTTTACTTGCCGTGAAAATCTGTTACCCGGAACATTGTCATTATGTTTCAGATAATTCCTTGGACCACCGTATAAAATTTCGTTGTCATAAATTCTCTGCAAGAAAGCACTACCCACTATCTCCGTGTTTAAAGAAGAACTTCTGCTCAGAATTCCGTTATCGTTCAAGTTATTTTTCAGGAATTTTTCACCCTGTGGGAGCCATTGACAAGGACAGAATGTTGGGAACCAGCGGGAAGGGGCGTCATGGTCACATCCCACAGCCAAGAATGACACGATCTTGGCGCGAACCCCAAACTGTTCAATATTCACCCCAGGGTGTCTCTCAACGGGCGCTGGGTTTCTTCCCAGCACCAGCCGCTGCCACGTTGCTTTAGGGGGCACGGTTTACATTTTGACCTTCAGTGACAGGCCACAGGTCAACACGCGAGGAATGAGGTGTGAGCCTTACGTGGGACCTTCTCCCCGTTGCGTGTGACGGTCTTGGAATCATTCAACGGTTCCTAACGAGCGTGGGGACATCGGAGAACCCCGTCCGCACCTCAGCTCCGCCCCGGTGACAGGCTGCCTGACCTGCGGCATCTGGCCTGGAGGTGGTGACACCCGACAGGGGGTTAACAGCTTCGAGTGGTCCTGCACGCTGGCCCGAGGGAGGGGCTCCAGGCAGGGTCCTTTGCACGGATGTCCTTTCTTCCAACAACCCCACGAGGGTGTCGCTCTGGTATGAACAAGAAAACAAAGTAACAGCCCGGACCTCCCAGCTGGTGAGCGTAGACGCCACCATCTGACTCCACAGCCGGTTCCAGTGGCCCCCGTTCGCCCGGCACAGACCTGGGGTGCAGCCGCAGCCAGGGGGACACCGGAGCCACCGCAGCCCCGGGAAGTGGCCTCCTGTCCTGTGCCTTCATCTCCCGCCTCGTGTTGCCCTGCCTGGGCCTTCTGCACAGACCTCCTGCCCCCAGGACACGCTGTGACTCCACGGTCCCCACGTGACCCCGTCACACTGCACGAGAGCAGCACAAGCACATGACTGCACAGTCGGCTTCCTGAGCCCGTCACCCCGATTCTGGCTCTGGGGTGCCCGGAGAAGCCTGCTGCTAAAACCCAGGCTCATGCCCCCGCTGTCCTCGCCGGGCAAACGACATTAACGTCACGACAGCTTACGGGACAGCGGTGGTGGGCGGTCGTGTCCACCTGCTTTCACGTGCAACCGGGCTCCGGAAAGACGTGGCCGGAGCGTGGAAGCCGTTGCGCGGAAGGGAGCTGGGGGCGGACCGGGGGCTGGGGGCTCGCACTACGGAGGTGAGTACCCAGCCAGGAGCACTTCGGGGTAGGAACCTCGGGACAGGACGAGCGCTGAGGGGGTGACTCGCGTTCAGCGGCTGGAAAGTCTCCCTGCGGAAGCCGGAGCTGAGCTGGTTCCCAGAAGGCGCCGGCGTCCGGGCTCCGGGGTCCCAGGCCCACGCGGGCAGGGGGGTCTCCGCAGAGTCCAGGTCGTTAAGCAGGTCTGAGCTGGCACCGGGCATGGCTGGAAACGTCCCGAGAAGGCATTTCTTGGGGACATCGGGCAGGACGTCAGCGAGCCGCTCCTGCCGGGCTGCGGTGGGCCCGGCGGCCATGGGCGGGTCGCCGAGGGTCTCCGTGCAGGACGCTGGCTGAGCTGCGCAGGAAACGCTGCATGAAAACGCAGTAAACGGGCCCTTTCTGCACGGCTTTCCCAGCGTAGCCCCGAAAGCTGTACCTGCGGAAAGGACCCCGACATGCGCCACCACAGCCACGTTGACGTTCAAGGACGGAGGTCACGTCGGTCCTGCTGCAGGGTGTCGGGAAGGTGCCCTTGGGGGACGCAGATCACGCCCCAGCAATGACCCCCCCCCTTTCTCCGTCTCCCCTTCCACCCCTTGCCCTTCTGAAGGCCACCTGTCCACGTGTCCCGAGCCGGGTTTGTGACGGGGTAGAGGCAGGTGCACACGGATTCCCCACCCTCTGGACGCTGAAGCCAGGGCAGGAGGTCCCTGGAGGGTTGACAAGGGATCTAACTGTTACTTCCATGAAAATAAACAGGAACAGATTCCCCCCTCTTCCCTGCTGCGGTCTCTGTCCTCCCCACCAAGCCGTTGGACAGGCCGAGGAGGGTGTGCGGTGACGTCCCAGTACAAGAACTGGATTCCAGGCGCCTGCTGTGGGGGCCGCGGGGAGCTGGGTGGGAGCCGGAACCCCAGGCCGGCCTGTGTGCTGAGCCTGGCGGTGGGGGTTGGAGGCAAGAGAACGGAGGGTGGGGAGCCCCGCCCTCACCCCAGCACCGCCCTGAGCACCTGGTCCAGGGGGGTAGCAGGCCAGGGAGACGCGTCTCCCCACCTTCCCGTTGGCTCCTGGGCGGCGTCTGCAGGGAGGAACGTGGTCGCTGGCGCAGATGGAAGGTTGAGACTCAAAAGGGGCCTGAAGGCTGAGGTCTCGCCGTGGGAGGCAGCGCAGGATAAAGTGAGAAGCAATAGAAGATCACCACCCACCAGCTCGGGCTAACGAGTTGCCTCCGTCCCGTTGGCATGTGAGGTGCCACGTCACGTGGAGCTGGCTGGGCCCCGGGGCGCCCGTGCCTGTGCTGTCCGGAGTCATCGCACCCGTGGGCGACGTCCCCCGGGTTCAGACACACGGGAAGCGTCTCAGGAGGACCCTCCCCCACTCCTGCTTTTGGCTGGGGGCTCGTTCGTGGCCGTCCTGCCCCAACTGACTCTCAGTGTCCCCGAGAAACGTTCCCCACTTTCCAAACAGCCTCACGGAGCAGGACTGGAAATCAGCTCATGGCGGGATTTTGCAGCCGTGTCCTTGGTTCTAAAAATGAGTCACTCCTGACACCAGCAGCTCAGGTAACGGCCACCGGCTTCCTGTTTCCTCAAAGCATCTGTCCTGTCATTGGGTTTGTTTTTTTTCCTGCTCTGTCACCCTCTTTTTGGACATTAAGTATTTCAGGTATTACACGTACCCTTAAGATGGTCTCTTGAGCAAATGTTTTCCTCCAGTTTGAATGTTTTTTTTTTTTTTACCATGAATCAAGTTGGCTTTACTTTGTAGACTTTATCTTCAGCCAATTGCAGCAAATTCAGGACCACTTTTTATGAAATGCTTCCGCACGGGAATCAGCTACGTTAGCAGAGCGCCCTTGGAAATGAGTTAACATTGTTCCTTCCCAAGTCTTTGAGGAAACACTTCGCCTGATACATTTTCAGAAGTAACCAGAACATGAAGAGTGTTGGGAAATTGCCTGCTTTCGAACCCAGCAGTTTATCGGCCTGGATGAGAATTCAATTTTAAACTTGATTCAACTTGTAGACTTCGATGATTCATCTGTAACTTTTCCAAGAGCTTCTATTACTCTGGGCCCATGAGGTGAGGCTTTTGTTAGACAGTGTTAGGGGATAAATCCCATGTGACACTTACCTTTCCCAGTTAGTTCTTGGCCAGGAAGCACAGCCCCTGTGCTCTGAAAACCAGATAAAGGGACAAACTTCCAGTTTTCTCAGCTGGTTTTAGAAAAGGGAACTTTTCTATATATTATTTACTTAAAAAATTTTAAAAGATTTTATTAGTTATTTTTAGAGAGAAGGGCAGGGAGAGAGGCAGAGAGGGAGAGAAACATCCATGTGTGGTTGCCTTTCACCTGCCTCCAGCTGGGGACCTGGCTGGAGACCTGGCTTGCCACCTGGTCATGTGCCCTGGCTGGGAATCGAACCAGCGACCTTTGGGTTCACAGGCCGGCGCCTTATCCACTGAGCCACCAGCCAGGGCTCTGCATGTGATTAAGGTCATGTTCCAAGACGGCTACTTTTAAGTAGATTAATAGATTACATAATGCATAGATCTAAATCTCTTTGATTTTAATTATTTTTAACTTGATGAATAGGTCCTGTTTTAATATTTGCTAGTATAATTAGATATTGGTTAGTTTATATTCAGTTGCTTTCTTTTATAGTTAAGATGCTTTGAAATAATAGGAAAGACTTCTCATAGATAATTTGTTTTCATCCCTTTTTTTTTAAAGATGTTATTTCATTATTTTCAGAAAGAGGGGAAGGGAGAGAGGCAGAGAGGGAGAGAGACATCCATGTGTGGTTGCTTTTCACCTGCCTCCAGCCACAGACCTGACTGGAGACCTGGTTTGCAACCTGGTTATGTGCCCTGGCTGGGGAATCGAACCTGCAACCTTTGGGTTCGCAGGCCGGCGCCTTATCCACTGTGCTACCAGCCAGGGCTCCTTTTTTTTTTTTTAAGTAACTTTCATCCAAAGTAATTTCCCTAAGTTCCTTTTGGACAAAATCATCTACTTAGGCTTATTCTGGAATTATTAAAATTTGCAGATGGAACCAAATTAAAAAAGAAGATTAGAAGATTAAGCTGGGGCAGGCCCTGGAAGGGGGTGAAGAAGGCTCCCCAGAGCGGGGGCGCCGTGTGGAGGCCGGGACCCTGCGTTCAGGCGGCCATGGGAGACACAGGCCACTGGCCACTGGCACAGGCCGTGGCGTGAACCGTGCGTTCAGCCATTTGCCACCAACTAAGCCTGCGATTCGGGGCACGTTCTGTGTGTCCCTCGCTGGGAAGCAGGTCCAGCGCGGCCCCGGCTGGCGGGCCTGCTGGTCAGCCCTCAGCTCAGCGGCTGGGCTTTTGCAGCCGCCGGGACCCTGTGCTGGCCGACGACCCCGTGGCAGCGGGCGCCCTAGCAAACCCTGCTGACCAGCACTGACGGGACGTGCGCCGGCGTCACAGGGGAGCCGGGGGCAGAGGGACACCAGGCAGCCCCGCCTCTCCCTTCGTGGGTGTCGGAGGCTCCCGAGGGCGAGGCCTCCCAGCGCGGGCGGAACGGCCGCGAATCAGCGCCGCTCATGACATTTTCATGACACTGAACATCGGCTGCATGTATTTAGGGAAAAACCCATAACGGTTCATGTCAACGTTTTTGGTTGCTACGTACGCCGAACACGTAAGCTGTTCTCAGGACTCACGTGTAGGACATGTAGGACGTTTCCTGCCAATAGGGAGCGCGTGTGAATGTCACTCGTTTGTTCGCAACGGGACAAGTTGCGGCTCAGTTGTGCCACCTCGTCGGTCGCCTGTCATCACGGCCGCTTCCTTCCGACGGGTGATCGTATGCGTATCCGAACGCTTAACCAGCGGCTCGTTTGAAAAATGTGTAATGTTTTGTCATTTTTAAGTTTATTTGATTGGCGATGCTGTCACAGTCGCCCCAACTTCTTTTCCCCCTTCGTTCACATCCGTGGGCCGCGAGCATAAGTCCTTGGGCTTCACCCCTCCCTAACCATCACCGTGTCTTGAAAACATGTTACAGCGTGTTCTCCTAGTCTTGCACTTTTACCGCTTACCCAGCATTTCAGGGGTGGCGTGCGCACGGCTAACGGGGGCAGGTTTCGCTTTCCCGACCTGACCGAGTCAAGGGTCCTTCCTCGTCTTCTAGGTGAGCCAACGTTCGCCCCCATCCCAGGCCCAGACTCCACGCCCGGAAACGCGTCCAGGCGTCATTGCGTCCGGCTCGCGCGGCGTGAGGACCCGTTGCTGCAACTCCAACACACAGTCCTCCCGCGTGCGCCCCTTTCCCGCAAGGTGACAGATCTGAGCCACGTGATCCAGTCACGTCGACGCTGCCTCATGGGCTTGGCTGCCGCCTCTACGGTGCCGACAGGTGGCCTTGGACGTGTCTGCACGAGGGGCCTCGGGGGTCTGGCAGTGGCGTGTGTCGGCCGCTGTCCCTGCGGGTGTGCCGGCCATCGGGCAGCCCCGCCACGGGAGCTCCCCAGGGACGCAGGCTCAGGTGGCCCGGCCTTCCTGTGGATAATCGGAAATAGTATTGTTATTTAATAACTAAACTGGAAAGCTGACGCTTTGTGTCAAGTCTCCTGCGTTTTAAAAGTTGATTCAAAACATTTGAAAACATGGTGTGAATGTCCCTTGGCCACAGGCCACAGGTGTGACGTCAGACACACTATCCTGGTGAGCCGGGCGCCCACACGTTTCCCTGGAACGCGCTGGACACGTTTTACGTGTTTCCCTGGCACACGCTGGACACGTTTTACGTCTCAGGCACCATCCAGCCACGCAACGCGGCCGTGACGGAGCCCTTGTCCCCAAGGTCCCCAGTCAGCGGGGAGCCGGGGGCGCAGGGTGTTCCGGCAGACGCGTTCCAATGCGCGTTCTGACGCAGAGTCAGTGTGTTGATTTGATTGAACAGCAGCCTCTGTTGAATAATGTTTGCCATAAAAACAGAGCAAAGAACAACAGGAGAATTTCATATAAAGCAACAAGATAACTGCAATAATAAATGTGTCCTCATCATGCACACCCATGCACACACACGTGCACACAACATACACATGTGTGCACACACATGCATGTGTGCACATGGGTGACGTGGAACCGACAGCACCACGTCCTGACTCCCAACCTCCCCCCTACCCAGCGGCCACGGAGGAAGGTTCTGGGACCTGACGCCCCACAGCAACACTCCGTAAGGATGTTGCCATGTTTTCTCAGATAAGCCGTGATGTTAGCAAACAGCACGTCTGTGACCCTCACGGGTGGTCTGTGATCTTTGGCAAAATCTCAGATAAGCTGGTGGCGTCGAAACACTGGGTGGCCTGCTAAAGAGAGAAAAAACGTGTCAGAACAAACAGCCAGTGGTTCTATTTTTAAAGCCCAAACCAGTCACCCGCAGAGCATGAATGGACCCAAATTCTCTCCATCGCTTTCAGACTATCCTTTTGCTGGGCGGCCTTTTCTGAGAGGAAGGGACATATTTCTGTGGCATTTAGAAACCCGTAGTTTCCATAACTCTATGCAGCCTATTCACAACGGCTTTTTCCACCCATCCATCCATCCATTCTCACTCCCAAGTGTCCACAGGGCTGTTGGGTGAAGTAGCCGAAGGAAGTGGACAATGGAGAGGGAATCACGGAGGAACATTGAGCAGGAAGTTACCGTTTCCCTCTCTTTCTCCTTTTTATAAGCAAATAAAAAGTTATATGTGAAAATATCTTGGCCCTGGTTGGTGGCTCAGTGGATTGATCAGAGCACCAGCCGGTGACCCTGAAGGTCGCAGGTTCGATTCCCAGCCAGGGCACATGACCAGGGTGCAAGCCAGGTCTCCAGTCAGGTCTGTAGCTGGAGGCAGGTGAAAGGCAACCATACATGGATGCTTCTCTCCCTCTCTGCCCTTCTCTCTGGAAATAAAATCTTTAAATAACTCATCTGACACGTAAGTACTGGAAACCCAGTGTCTTTGAGACTGATGGGTGACCATTTAAGGACGTAATCCACAGCCCAGCCTTTCGCTAACGGCAGACGGGTGGGTATAAAATGCAACGGAAGATGCCGTGGAAAGGAGGACGGAGCTACGCCGTCCGTCCTCCAGCGCAGCCGCCTCCCCCAGCGGCGAAGGAGGGCCGGCGTGGGCGCTGGAGGCGGACGGGATTCCGCTCTGATTACTTCTCCAGGCCGGGACGGCTGGGTCGGAGCCACCAATCCCGCCGGAGGAAACTCTGCTGCCACGACAGCCTGGGTGGTGAAGCCGGCGGGGACGCCCACTCCCCGCAACTGCCGGAGGGTTTACGGGCTTCGCGACGCGTGTGAAAAAGTCCTCTGATGCCTACAAGTGGCTGGACGTGGGATCACCTAAGAGGCACCGAAAGTGGAATTTACGAAGGGCAGATGTTTACGGGAATCAGCGCAGGTTTGACCCGAAAGGCACACCCGCAACTTGGAAACAGAATTCTCAACTTGGGCCCCTTTCCCTCCGAAGGATCGATCGCGTGGGTTGGAAATGTGAAGACGCGGGGCCGTCGTGGCCTCAGCGTGGCAGGCGGTCATCGGCGGGGGCTGCTCTCAGCGGCTGGATTCCTGTGGCCCCAGATTGTCAACGCTCCTCGGGCCTGAGACGGCTGTGCAGACCGATTTCCAGACCTTGACGTGAAGGTCACGGGCGCCCGGGGAGAGGAAGCCAACGGACCACCAGGAGGACGCAGGGGGCTGATGGGCCGCGTCCCGAGAGGCCCACGGTGGGTCTGTGGCTGCGCCCGTCAGACCTTGGTGGCTTGTGTCCCACACGCCAGGTCCCCGGCTGGGCTCCGGGGGCAGGGACGGCCCCACTCCGGGAGGCTCTGGCCCACGGGAAGGGACACGGCTCTTTCTCCTTCCAGGTCGCAGCAAGCGGCCAGGCCACCGATGGAGGCGCTGCCTGCCGTGTGGTGGACACGGCCCCCTCGTCTCTGCCGTGGGCCTGGGACTGCGGTGACCCTTCCGATCGCCCCCGTGGCCTGCGCCGTGGCTGTCGGCCAACAGGGGCCGTCCTCGCGCTCTCTGACTTGCTGTAAACCCCCAACCCTCTAGCTGCAGGGCCTGGGATTCAAAAGCAAAGGGTGGAGAGAGGTGGGAGCAACCCGGGGGGCCCCTGACGTCCGGGGGGACCAGGCTCTTCAGGCAGGACTTGCTGTGAAATCGCTCTGCGCAGAGGCCCCTGGAGCGTCCGCCCTGGGGACTTGGGCCCGAGGTGCCCTGTGGCCGGAGGGGCGTTTGCGCCTCAGCGAGGTGCCGGGGCTGGTGCTTCGACTCCGCCCGCTCTCGGAGAAGCGAACCTGCTCAAGGGACCCGGCGTCACCGTCATCAGCACGTCCTGCGCTGATGGGCATTTTTAACGTGTGGTGATCGGTCTCCTCTCTGTCGGAAAAACGTGGGCTGAGCTCCTGTTTTGGAAGCTGCTTTCGGTTTCCTGTCCGGCTCGCGCCCCGCGCTGCCGTCTGCAGTGCCAACGGGGGAGAAGGACCGGCGACCCCCTGGAACCGCCCGGCCGGCGGCCCCGGGACAGGGACAAGCAGGTGCTCACGGGGTTGCCTTCCGTCCGCTCCGGTGCCGTGAACGAAGACCCGCTCTTTCAAAGCCGCTAATGTAACGTGAGGAGAACAGACTAGGCTGGTGCTGGCTCCCAGCCTGGGCGGAGGCTGGAGATCATCTGATTTGAGTCTGAAAAACGGAAACTGTCTTAAAATGTAGGTTTTCTTACTTCACTGTGGCCAGGCCCACAGGTCCACAGGCCTTCGTGGTGGCGCCCAGGGGAGAGACCGGGCAGGTGGCTCAGGAGGGGACATCTCAGCCGGGCCTGGGATGCTGGGGTGGCCCCTGGTTGCCGGGTGGGCAAGGCGGATGGACAGAGGCCAGACGAGGGGCCGTGCAGGCTTGGGCCAGTCCTGGGGGCGCCGTCCTGCGGGGTCAGCAAGGCCTGGAGAGACCGGAGCACCGGAGAAGCGGCACCTCGTGCAGATACCCAGATAAATTTTGCCCCAAGAGCCAGTGTGCTTGGGGTGGGTCCCCCGGGCAGCTCCAAGGGGCCTGGGGTGGGTCCCGGGTGGGTCCCGCCCAGCAGCTCCAAGGGGCCTGGTAACTGGCGTCCGGAAGAGGCGGACAGCAGACCACGGCCCCGCGGCCTCCCTCTCCGCTGGCCTTTGAGAAGAGGAGCCAACAGGTGTCCTTCGTCCTTGTCAGTCACCCTCTTTTCTGCACAGAGGCCGTCTTCCCAGTTCCTGGAAACTCTCCGTCAAGATCAAATGTCTCTTCGAAGGCGGCATCATCGGGATGAGGCATTTATTCGTGACGCCAGCCTGGTGGGGAGCTGGGGGGACGGACATGGGCCATGAAGCCCAGACTCCCGGGAACACGGAGCACCTACCCCTCCAGGTGGGGCGGAAGCCACCTCCAGGCACCCTCGGGCGTCCTGCAAAGGACTCCCAGGACCACCCCGGGCCCACGGGGCAGGCTCTGCACCCAAACATGACCCCGGGGCCCCTGGCCACCCGTGCCCGTCCGTCACACGACCCAGCACGCGACCGTCAGAGGGAGGGCAGCACAGGCTTCACCGGACGGCCGTGTCCGCGCTGATCCCGGGCGGCAGCAGGTTCTGGGACCTGCAGTGAGGACACCGGACTGGTCCTGGTCCTGGTCCTGGTCCCTTCCAGGCCCGGTGCTCTTGGAGCCCTGGGAGGGTCCCAGGTGCTGGGAATCCTGATGGTCCCAAGACCTTTCCCGCCACCCTGGCCTGCGACCAGCTGACACCTGGGAAGCACTTGGGAGGGGCTGGTTGCCAGGGAAGCAGCCCTGCAGGCACTGGGATGGCTGGGACGGGGGTCCCACTGCCCGACCCCTGGGGACAGGCCCCTGGTCTAACCAGTCTTGCCCCTGGCAGGAGCCCACCACAAACTCCGCACGGGGGTCTCACAGCTTCCGCCCGGGGAGCCAGGATGCAGCCAGTGTCCCTGCGCCAGGTGCTGGGCTCCCTGGTGGAGGCTCCTGGGGCCGGGACCTCACCCTGCGCCCCTGTCCCCCTGGTGCGGGGCACCCGCTGCTCCGGCCTGTGGGGAAGGACAGAGGGGGCAGCCCCCCCACGCGGCGTCTTCCTCCCGCGGCCGCTTGCTTGTTATTCCAGCCGCAGCTCAGCGCCAGGACCAAGGCCACGGGATGAACGTGTCCGACGAGTGAGACCAGAAAACAGGAGAGATGTCAGGGCAATTTATTTCCCTCGGAACAATAACGTTCACGGGAGCAACGTTCACAGTCCAGGAAGCGCTGGGCCCGGGGCCGAGGGCGGAGCCGCTTCTCCACGGAGGGGGGGCCACACCGGTTTGGGGACCCGCAGGCCGGGGGCATTTCCACAGCCGCCTGCCTCACTCTCCTCCGGTGGCCACCCTGTCCTGTCCTGTCGCCCTGTCGCCCTGTCGTCCTGTCGTCCGGTCGCTCCTTCGATTGAGCCGGAAATCCCGGACCCTTTTCCAGAGCTTCACCGGGACGACCTTCCCGCCCTGGCTGGGCCGGGAGGCCCCACGCGTCACACGCGGACCCGTCACGTCGGAGGCGGCAGGACACGGGGTGGGGACACAAAGCGGACGGGGTGGACAGGAATCACCTCATTCTTGGCGGCGAGGGTGACGCGTTTTTCCTCTGGTCTTCTGACAGCAGGCGACTGTAACCCGGAATCCGAGCTGGGACCCAAAGGCACCGGAATCAGGGCGGCTGCTGCCTGTCCTGGGGTCCAGCCCGTGGGGACCCCCCACCCCGGGCCCCCACAACAGAGCGAGTCACTGCGGGGAGGGGGCGAACGGGCGGAAACAGACGTGGGCAGGTGTTTCCGGGCCCTCAGGAAGGAAGCGCGGCTTCGGCAGGGCAGTGGGCAGGTGCGGGCTGCCCCCCCTCCCCCGAGTCTTCGCCCCCGGCGGGTGGAAAAGCCTCTGCTGGTGCCGGAAGAGCGAGCAGCCCCTTCGCTGGCTGGGGGGACGCGGTGGACAAAGTGCTTCCAACAGTCAGCGTGTGGCCCTGCCGGCCGGGGCCTCACCCCTGCGTGAGGGGCCGGGACGGGGAACCAGACACCAGGCCCGGGCGCTGGCAGCTGCCGCGGGCGGCACCATGGAGGTCACAGGGGAGGGGACACAGGGCAACACTAGCCCATCCTGGGGACGGGAGACCAGGGCTGGGACGGGAGACCAGGGCCGGGATGGGAGACCAGGGTGGGGACGGGAGACCAGGGTGGGG
>PVIW01007862.1:0-67536 GCA_004026585.1 Noctilio leporinus | reverse complement strand
AAACTTTGGTACATTTACACAATGGAATTCTATATAGCAGAAAGAAAGAAGGAACGTGTACCCTTTGCAACAACATGGATGGAACTGGAGAGTATTATGCTTAGTGAAATAAGCCAGTCAGTGAAGGACAAATATCATATGATCTCACCCATTACGGGACAATAATGAGCAAAACTAACAACAAGCAAAACAGAACCAAGTATATGAATACAAGGAATAGGCCTTCAGTGATCAGGGGGAACGGGGTTGGGGAGAGCGGGGAGGCAGAGGGAAAGAAGGGGAGCAGCTTAGACAAGAACCTAGTATAAAGGAACCATGGACATGGACAACAGGTGGGATTGACTTTGGGGGGAATGGGTGGGTGGGGAGGGGGACAGAGGGGAGCAAAAAGGGGATGGATGTAGTACAACAATAAAATTTAAAAAAAAAGAAAAAAAGAAACCTGAAGCCAACATCATTCTCAACAGGCAAAAACTGAAACCTTTCCCCTAAGATCAGGAACAAGACAAGGCTGTCCATTTTCTTCACTTCTGCTCAACATTGTCTTGGAAGTTCTAGCTATAGCTATCAGAGAAGAAAAAGGAATCAAAGGTATCCAAATTGGAAAAGAAGAAGTCAAACTGTCATTATTTGCAGATGACATGATATTGTTACATACAAAACCAGATAGGCTCCACCAAAAACTTACTTGACCTAATAAGCAAATTTAGCAAAATAGCTGGATATAAAGTCAATACTCAGATATCAAAAGCATTTTGATAAACCAATAATGAAACATCAGAGATAGAAGCTAGAAAACAAATCCCATTTACCATAGCAACAAGAAAAATAAAGTACCTAGGAATAAACTTAACTAAGGAGGTAAAAGACCTGTACTCAGAAAACTACAGAACATTGAAGAAAGAAAGTAAGGAAGATACAAATAAATGAAAGCATATATCATGTTAATGAATGGGAAGAATTAACATCATTAATATTTCCACACTACCCAAAGCAATCTATAGATTCAATGCAATCCCAATTAAAATATCAATAATATACTTCACAGAAATAGAAAAAATACTTCAAAAATTTATATGGAGCCAAAAACAAACAAACATGAATAGCCTTAGGAATCATGAGAAAGAAGAACAAGGTAGGAGGAATCACAATACTGGACATCAAATAATACTACAAGGCTACTGTCATCAAAACAGCCTGGTACTGACATAAGAATAGACATGTAGATCAATGGAACAAAATAGAGAGCCCAGAAATAAACCAGGACTCTATGGTCAATTAATATTTGACAAAGGGGGAAGGAACATAAAATGGAGTAAAAACAGTCTCTTCAACAAATAGTGTTGGAAGAACTGGACAACAGCATGCAAAAAAATGAAACCAGATCACCAACTTACACCATACACCAGAATAAACTCAAGATGGATAAAGGACTTAAACATAGCCCTGGCTGGTGGCATAGTGGATAGGCACCAGCCTGCAAAACCAAATGTTGCTAGCTCGATTCTCAGCCAGGGCACATAAGCAGGTTGCAAGCCAGGTTCTCCAGCCAGGTCCCCAGCTGGAGGCAGGTGAAAGGCAACCACACACTGATGTTTCTCTCCCTCTCTCTGGATGTAATAAATAAAATCTCTTAAAAATAAATAAATAAGCAAACAAACATAAGCAGTGCCACCATAAAGGTCCTAGAAAAAAATATAAGCAGTAAAATTTTAGATAGCCTATGCAGAAATATGTTTACTGATACTTCTCCAAGGGCAAAGGAAATAAAAGAACAAATAAACAAATGGGACTGTATCAAATTGAAAACTTTCTGTTTAGCTAAAGAAAACACCAGCAAAATTCAAACAGAACCAACTGTATGGGAAAACGTATTTGCCAATGGTACCTCAGACAAGGTTTTGATCTCCAGAATATATAAAGAACTAATGTGACTCAATACCAGGGAGACAGACAGCCCAATTTAAAAATGGGCAAAGGACCTGAACAGACAACTCTCTGAGGGAGTCATACAAAGGTCCCAAAGACATGTGAAAGAATGCTCAACATCACTAGCCATCAGAGAGATGCAAGTTAAAACCACAATAAGATACCACCTCACACCTGTCAGAATGGCCATCATCAACAAATCAACAAACAGCAACTGTTGGCAAGGATGTAGAGAAAAGGGAACCCTGGTGCACTTTTGGTGGGAATGCAGGCTGGTGCATCCACTATGGAAAACAGTATGGAATTTCCTTCAAAAACTAAAAATAGAACTGCCTTTTTATTCAGCAATTCCACTACTAGGATTATACCCGAAGAACCCTGAAACACCAATTCATAAGAACCTATGTACCCCTATGTTCATAGAAGCACTACTTACAATAGCCAAGTGCTGGAAACAGCCTAAGTGTCCATCAGTGGATCATTGGATCAAAAAACTTTCCCTGGTTGGTGGCACAGTGAATAAGGTGCCGGCCTGTGAACCCAAAGGTCACTGGTTCGATTCCCAGCCAGAGCAATATAGCCAGGTTGCAAGCCAGGTCTCCAGCCAGGTCTCTGTAGCTGGAGGCCGGTGAAAGGCAACCATGCATTCATGTTTCTCTCCCTCTCTGCCTCCCTTCCTTCCCCTCCCTCTGAAAAATAATAAATAAAATCTTAAAAAAAAAAAAAACTTTGCTACATTAACACAATGGAATACTACACAGCAGAAAGAAAGGAGGAACTCCTAGCCTTTGCAACAACATGAACGGAACTAGAAAGTATTATGCTTAGTGAAATAAGCCAGTCAGTGAAAGACAAATGCCATATGATCTCAGCCATTTCAGGACAATAATGAACAAAACAAACAAATAAGCAAAACAGAACCAGATATATCAATATAATCAATAGACCTTCAGTGGGCAGACAAGAAGTGGGAGGGAGGAGGAGGAGGCAAAGAAGGGGAGCAGTTTAGTCAAGGAACTAGCATGAAAGAACCATGGACATAGACTACAAGTGTGATTGACTTTGGGGGAGAGTAGGTGGGTGGGGAAAGGGACAGAGGGTTGTAAAAAGGGGATGGATGTAATAAAACTACAATAAAACAAAATTTAAAAAGAAAGAATTATTCAAAATTATGAAAAGCAAGGACCTACAACCAAAATTACTCTATCTAGAACAGCTATCATTTAGAATGGATGGGCAGATAAAGTGCTTCTTAGACAAGGTGAAGCTAAAGGAGTTCATCATCACCAAGCCCTTATTATATGAAATATTAAAGGGAGGTATTTAAGAAAAAAGAAGATTAAAACTATGAACATTTAAAATGACAACAATCTAATAACTATCAACAGAATCTAAAAAGAATAAAAACAAAAACAAACTAAACAAACAACCAGAATAAGATCAGAATCATAGGTATGAAGATCATTGCAAGGGTTATCAGTTGGGATGGGGAAGAGAGAGAAATAGGGAAATGGTGCAGGAATTAGGAAACATAATTGGTAGGTATAAGATAAACAGAAGAAAGTTAAGAATTATATAGGAAAGGGTAAAATCAGGGAACTTATATGCACAACCCATGCATATGACCCAAGGTGGGTGGGATTGCAGGAGGGAAGGGGGTTCCTGGGTAGAGGGGAGCAAAAGAGGAAGAAATTGGGACAACTGTAACAGCATAATCAATAAAATATGCTTAAAAATCTATAAGATGTTGATGAAAGAAATAGAAGACATAAATACTTGTATCCTCTGTTCATGAATCAAAAGAGTTAAAATTTTTAAATCATAAGAATTAAATTGCTCATTTGTTCAATTGCTCATACCACCCAAATCCAAGTATAGATTCAATGAATCTCTGTCAAGATTTAAGTGGTATTGTCTAGAGAAACTGAAACAAAACTCTCAAGTCTGTATGGAACCACAGAAGACCTCAAATAACCAAAGCAATCTTGAGAAAAGAAGTGGGGAGCCGGAGGCATCATACATCCTAATTTCAAACTATATCACAAAGCAGTATAGTGCTTAAATAAAAAAACAGACACATAGGCCAATAGAACGTAATTAACAGCCCAGAAGCAAACTCATGCACATACAGCCAATTAATGTTTGACAAGAGAGCCAAAAATGCTCGATGGGGAAAAGATAGGCTCTTTAATAAATGGCATTGGAAAAAATAGACATTTCCATTCAAGAGAATGAAATTGGACCTTTATCTTATAAAAATTAATTAGAAGTGAATTAAAGACTTAAATATAAGACTTGAAACTAAAAATTCTAGAAGAAAACATAGGGGGAAAGCTCCTTGACATTGGTCTTGGTAATGATTTTTTTGGATTTGACATTAAAATTAAGGCAGCAAAAACAAGTGAGAATACATCAAACTGAAATGCTCCTGCACAGCAAAAGAAATTATCAACAAAATGAAGAAACAATCTATGGAATGAGAGAATTAGCAAACCACACATACAAAATATATAAGAAGCTCATATAACTCAGTAGCAAAAATACCCAAATAATTTGATTAAAACATGGCCAGAGGACCTGAATAAAGGGATTTTTGTCCCAAAGAAGATGTATATAAATGGGCTGAGGCCATTTCCTCAAGAGTAATCACAGGCCTGTGTTTGGGTCAAGCCACTAACTCTGTTTCCTTTATTTTTCTCTCTCAACAAATGATTTTCCTTTATTGCTATAAAGTTCAAGTTTTTTCATTAAGAGGACTTTCAAAATGCCAGAAGAGTAGGTGGAAGCTACACTCAACCCTTCCCAGGACCAAACTGGAGTTCAACTAAATTATAGAACAAACACCCTGAATAACCAACTGAAGGCTAGTTGAAGAGAAATCTTATAACCAAAGATTTACAGGGGAAGCTACATCAAGACTGGTAGGAAGTACCATGGAGACATGAAAAGGGCTGGCCCCACTCTTAAGGGTAGTGGCTGAGATTCTGTAGGGATTGTTCATCTGCAGTGGTACCCCATGAGAAGTGTGGGGTCTAACTCCCAAGCTAGGCTTCCCAGCCCAGTGCACCAGAGCTGGGAAGAGGCACCCATATAATATCTTATTGTGAAAAGCAGTGGGGGTTCTATTTAATAAATAGTGTGTGGAAAATGGGACCAATATCTGTGAAGAAGAAGAGGAAGAAGAAGGGCGGGGAAGAGGGGAGGAGGGGGGAGGAGGAAGAGGAGGAGAAGGAGAAGAAGAAAGAGGAGGAGAAGGAAGAGGAGAAAGAGGAGAAGGAGGAGGAGGAGGAGAGGGAGAAGGAGAAGAAGAGGGAAAAGAGGGGGAGGAGGAAGAAGGAGGAGGAGGAGGGGGACAAGGGGAAGTAGTAGGAGGAGGAGGCGAAAAGGGAGAAGGAGAAGAAAAAGAGGGAGAAGAGGAGGAAGAAGAATAAAGAAAGAAGAGCTAGACTACTTCTTACTCTGTACACAGGAAAAATTCAAAATGGATTAAAGACTTAAATGTAAGACTCAAAACCATAAAAATCCTAGAGAACATAAGCAGTAAAATCTCAGACATTTCTTGTAGTAATATTTTTTTCTGATATGGCTCCTGAGGGAAGGGAAACAAAAGAAAAATAAACAAATGAGACTACATAAACTAAAAAGTTTTAGCATGGCAAAGGAAACCATCAGCAAACTGAAAAGAACCCACTATGTGGGAGAACATATTTGCCAATGATACATTTGATAAGGAGTTAATATCCAAAATTTATAAAGAACTTATACAACTCAACATCAAAAACAAACAAACAGTCCAGTTTGGTAGGGGCAAAGGACCTGAATAGACACTTCCCCAAAAAGGATATATAGATGGTCAAAAGACATATGAAAAGATGCTCAACATTGTTAATCATCAGAGGAATGCAAATTAAAACCACAATGAGATATCATCTCATACCTGTCAGAATGGCTAGTATCAATAAATCAACAAACAACAAGTGTTGGCAAGGATGTGGGCAAAAGGGGACCCTCATGCGCTGTTGGTAGGAATGCAGTATCATGCAGCAAATATGGAAAACATTATGGCAGTTCCTTAAAAAATTAAAAATTAGAAGTTGTGCTTGCAAACCAGCTTTCCATTTCCCACAATACCTCGCGCTCTTTCTTTCCAACTTGGGCCTGGTGTAATGGTGCCCACGAAGAAGGATGGCGAAATGAAGAAGGGCTGTTCTGCCATCAATGAAGTTGTGACCAGAGAGTACACCATCAACATCCACAAGCGCATCCATGGAATGGGTTTTAAGAAACGTGCCCCTCAGGTACTGAAAGAGATCCGGAAATTTGCCATGAAGGAGATGGGAACTCCAGATGTGCGCATTGACACCAGGCTCAACAAAGCTGTCTGGGCCAAAGGAATGAGGAATGTCCCATACCACATCCGGGTGCGGTTGTCCAGAAAACGTAATGAGGATGAAGATTCACCAAATAAGCTCTACACATTGGTCACCTACGTACCTGTTACCACTTTCAAAAATTTACAAACAGTTAATATGGATGAAAACTAACTGCTGATTGTCAAATAAAGTTATAAAACCACCAAAAAAAAAAAAATAAAAATTTAACTGCACGATGACCCAACAATTCCACGTTTGGGTATATATCTGAAAAAATCCAAAACACTAATTAGAAAGAATATATGCACCCCTTTGTTCATTGCAGCATTATTTACAATAGCTAAGATTTGGAGGTGGCCAGGTTGTCCATCTGTTGACGAGTGTGTAAAAAATTTTTGATACATTTATACAATAGAATGCTACTCAGCCATAAACAAAAAGTAAATCTTAACCTTTTTAACATCATAATTGGACTTGGAGAACATTTTGCTAGGTGCAGTAAGCTCACCAAAGACAAATACCATGTGATATCATTCATATGTTGAGTTTAATGAATAAAATGAATAAGAAAAATAAAGACATACTCATAGACTGAGGGCAGATTATCAGTTGTCAGAGCAGGTTTTGGGGCTGGGTGGCAGAGGTTGTGGGAGGATTAAGAAAAAATGAAAAAGAGAGAAAAGAACTCAGGGACATAGACAACAGTGTGATGATTGCCATAGGGTGAGAGGTGAGAGAAAGTGGAGGGTGTAGGGGGGTAAATGATGTTGGAAGGAGACTTGGCTTTGGGTAATGAATACACAATAGAGTTTACAGATGATGTGTTGTGTAATTGTGCACCTGAAATCTGTATGATTTTGGTAACCAGTGTCACCCCAATAAATTCAATAAAAAGGGGAAAAAAGAGCCCTGGCCACAGGATTAATTGGTTGGGTATCGTACCACAAAGTGAAAGGTTGCTAGTTTTGATTCCTGGTCAGGACAAATGCCTGGGTTGTGGATTCAGTTCTCCATCGGGTGCATACTAGAGGTGGCTATTCCATGTTGCTCACTTACATCAACGTTTCTTTCCTTCTTTTTTCCATCCCTTCCTTGCTCTCTAAAAAATAATTATTTAATAATTTTTAAAAAGAAAAGAAGCCCTGGCTGGTGGCACAGTGAACAAGACGCTGACCTGTGAAACTCAAAGGTCACTGGTTCAATTTCCAGCCAGAGCACATAACCAGGTTGAGCCAGGTCTTCAGCCAGGTCTGTAGCCGGAGGCAGGTGAAAGGCAACCATACATTGATGTCTCTCTTCCTCTCTGCCTCTCTCCCTTCCCCTCTCTCTAAAAATAATAAATAAAATTTTAAAAAAGGAAAAATGTGATCTATTACATTAATTGATTTTCTTATATTCAAACAACTTTGCATTCCCAGGAAAATCACAATTGATTGTAGTGTATAGCCTTTTTACTGTTCTGGCAGATTCAGTTTGTTACTTGTAATGGACTTGAATGTTTGTGTCTCCCTCCCACCCTCCATTCATATATTGAACCCCTAAACTGACAATGTGGTAGTGGTGCCTTTGGGAACTAATTAAATTTAGATGAGGTCACGAGGGTGGGCTCCTCATGATTAGATTAAGTGCCTTTGTAAGAAAAGAGAGATCTCCCTGGGTTTCTGCAAGAGAAGCAAGACAGAGAGAATGGGCTTGGGATTGGCCTATTCGAGTCATTTTGGTGAGCTCTTGGGCACAGGGCTGTCCCAAGTTGTCTGGTACCTGAGCCTAGAGCGACCAGGGCAGAGAAATGGTGACTCTCGCAGGGAAATTTGAGAGCCCAATTAAAAGGATGAATCTGGCCACAGTAAGGGAATGAATTGAAGAGATATCAGTTAGGTAATGCTGAATAACAAACTACCCCATAACTCAGAAAGCGTTCATAATTGCTCACAATGCTATGAGTCAGTTGGATAGGTTGTTCAGTCTTAGCTGTACTAACTAGATGTCACACAGAAGTGTGAACTGAGCAGGCCTTTCACATACCTAGTAGCTGACTGACTGGAAGCTGATCTTAGCTGGGTAACACCTCTCTGCTCCCTGTGACTGTCACCCTCCAGTAGGCTATTCCTGGATGTTTGCATGTGGTGATCAGTGCCAAGAGAGGTGGAGTATGCCGGACTCTGAGGCTTGGATCCAACACACTTTTGACATTTCGTTCTGTCAACCAAACAAGTGGCAAGACTAGCCCAGATTCACAGGACAGCACACTCACCACACCTCCATGGGAGGAGCAAAGTCACAGCACAGGGGGCATGGTGCAGGAAAACCTAATAAATGTTTCTGTGATCAATCTTGCACTGAATTTGGTGAGTCAGCCTACCTATTTTATAAAGTTTTACCAAGACACAGCCATAATCCTCTGTTTACAGTCAACTCTGGCCACTTTCATGCTACTACAGCAGGTAGAGTACTTGTGACAGAGATGATAACTGGAAAAGCACTTTACAAAAGTTTGTTGGCCCTGCTCCAGCACAAGGGGAGAAGGACCAAAGGCACAGAGGCCTGTGTGATGCATCTAGAATGGCACAGAAGGCAGGTGAACCAGGCCAGGGTTATCCTGGCCACACTGGGAAGGAAATGCCTCTGAGTAAGAGGCAGAAATCAGTGGCGACTCTAGTGCCCCAACACTTTCCTGGCTGTGTGACTCTGGGTGGGCCACTGATCAACCCGAGCTCAGCACCTGGGCATCTTCAGGCCTTAGGGGCAGTACCTGTAAAGCACCCTCCCCCAAACCAGGCCAGGTGAGTGCTCAGCAGAGTGCAGTCCACCAGTCTTCAGAGCACCCAGGGCTGGAGTCCTTCAGGCTGTAGGCCCCTCTCACCATCCACTGCTCTATTGGGAGGGTGCATTCCTGCATCCGCATCTGTGGGGAGATCGCCTTTCCTGTCTGTGTTCTGCTAATAAAGAGAAACACACTTGGCGAGGTTAGACAAACAGCGGGAGTGATTGACACCACCACAGCCCCTGGCCCAGCCTCACGGCCAGCCAGCAAGCTGCTGAGAAAACACCATGCGGCTCCACATCCCTCAATGTTAGCTTTCAATTAGCCTCATGTTTTGCCCATTAGTCACACTCTGTCTATCAAGGCGAGTGAGGAGGAGCCTGCTCCCTGACAGCCTGATGCGGTGGGGAAGCACTGCGGGTCTCAGTGTTCCTCAGTGTGTCCTGGCTGGTCCCCAATCCCACTGAACTATGAGTGTGGCTCTCCCAGAATCCCATACTTGGACTTGGGACCTACTTCTGGCTGGAGTCACACTCAGCCATCCTGAGAGTTGAGTTGAGCTGGGCCAGAGCCTATATTTAATGGCTTCCTGGACGAGTCCCATATGCCTCTCTGATCAGATATCTACCTGGGGCCCAGGAGGAGGCCAAACAGGAGACGGGCAGGTAGCAATCTTGTCTCTGGGCAAGAGGCCCAGCACACCAACTCAGCCCATTTCTAAAATGGCCCTGCCCAGGGTGGGAGGCCATACCTCCCATCCCTTGTTGAGGAGGGAATGAAAGGGCCCTGGGTTCTGCCTGGTCCTTCTTCTACCTCCATGATCACAATGGTCACATGGAGGGACAGAGAGGGTGTGAGCACCAAACCCCATGCCCTTCCTGCCTTTCCCATGGGACTTCCCTCCTCCTGCTCCCACCTCAGGTGTCATCTCCTCAGTTCCAGACCCTGGTCCTGTTTATGCCACATAGCACTCACCCAAGGGCTGCATTCATGCTGCCCACAGCCATTTCCCAAGCATCTTTGGAAGTGATACTCAGCAAAGCTGCAAGCAGGGACCAAGGGGAGGAAGAAAGCAGGCAGGGAAAGATGTCCCAGAACTGAAATCTTGGCTTCCCAGAGTAGTAAAAGCCTCATACTGGTCTGATTCACCCAGCAAGGCCCAACTTCCTTCTGTGAAATGCATCTTTGTGCAGGTAGAAAAATTAAGGTTCAGTGTGGGCAAGCCAGCTGCCCAAAGCCACTGGAGGTGGACCAGTATTCTGCCCAAACTCCATTCTGTTCTTCACACACCCACAAAGCCACTCTTATTGGCTTTGTGGCCCTCTTAGGCCTTCTATCCCATGCCCTCTTGTGTGGTGGCACTGTTCACAGCTCTGACTCAGATAATGCTGGGGTCTGGCCACCCACTGAGTGTTTAGTCAAGCCACAGCTTGCTCAGACCTCAGTTTCCCCATCTGTCCATGGAGATCCCAGTGGCAGAGGGCTGAAAGGCTCCAGATGGGAAGGCCTCGTGCTGCCTGCTTCCCCAGCAAGGCTTGCCTCTCCTTCCTCCTTCCACTGGAGGGGAAATTACCCATTAATAAGAGAGAATTACAAACGCAGCGTCTGGCCCCACGCCCAAGGTCCTTGGGCAAGCAGGGAGGGAGGGAGCGTGCTGGAAGGGGAATTGGAAACAAATGCATGGGTGTTTTCTTTGGTGGATCCACAGTCTACTCCCCACCCCCTACTCCTACTGCTGTCCCAAATTTGGACTTACACGGAAACAGATTCCATGCCTAGTCTTCCCATGAACTCTCTTAATTCAATTGAGGGGCCATTATCAGCACCGGGTGTAATGGGCTGTTTCCGTAGCCTGGGGGTGGCCTGTGGAGGCAAGGGGTAGGTTCATCTCCTCTCTGCAGGGGGGCATTAGGGGGACTGCTGGGCTGAAGTCTCTGTCCTGGTGCCCAGAGGACTGGAAGGGGAGTATGCAGCTCCTTTGCTTGTGGGGGCACCATGCCCACAGGGGCAGGAGGCAAAAGAATAAACAGTAGGTGAGTCTGGGACTGAAAGGGCCACCTAGGGTGTGGGTGGCCTGGAGTTCCACTGGACTTGGTGGGAGGTGGTGTCAAGGCCATGGGTGGGAGGAGCCATCTGTCAAAATGCAGGATTCCTCTCCCAGGAAGCACTGTTGCCCAAACTCTATCCTTCACTTGGAATTCTGTCTCACCTATTCCATCTGTCCACAACGGCCTGTTTACTCACTCATTGGTTGGGCCCATCATTACCTCCTCCAGGGAGCCTTCCAGGAGCCCATCCAAAAACTCCCATTTATGCCCTCATGGCACTGTGACTGTGAGGTGGCCCCATCCCTCACAGTCTGACAGCTCTGGGAGGACAGAACCAGGGCAGGGCCTGACTCAATACAGGATCCTGGAAGGAGAGGCTGAGGTACAGAGAGGAATGAGGGGACTGGATGGTTCCTCTTAATGGGGGTGGGGGACTCCAGGCTGGGTGCTTTCTCCTAAATGGACAAACGGGGAGTGGGGTCTGCCCCCAGCCCCTCAGCACCCCCTGAGTCCTCATCTATCTGAGGGGCACTCATAGTTAGCCTCAAAGGCTCGGAGCAGTGAGAACATGGTGAGAACATGGGCATAGTGCCTAGCTGGGCTACTGGAGTGCCTGCTGAGGAATGCTTTGTTTCTGTAGAGCAGGGTCCCAGTCCTTCTGTGAGGACCAGCAGGAGAGACAAACAGACCCTAGCACCAGGCCCCATAGCAGTCTCTCCAGAAGTTCAACACTGGTCCAAACTCTGTGGGGACCAAAGCTGGAGTTGGGAGGAAGACAGGTGTTTCTGCAGAAACATATCTCCTTGCCTCTCCTGGTCTAAGAGTGGTGGGCAGTCCAGGCTTCAGAAAGAAGACCCAGTGGGGGCCTTTGTCCTGAACCAGATCCAGAGCAGAGGCTCCCAATAGCTAGTGGTGATACCCAGAAACCAAGATAAACTGACAAGGTAAGAAGAGTGTAGCCCTAGGCCTGATACATGCTGGGCAGGTGCAGAGGGCAGGCAGCCACCCCTGTGTCCTCCAGGCTCCAGCATCTGTGGGTATCCCTCTGGTTTTTCACACAAAATGGCTTAAGCTTAGTAAACACTCTGCATCCCCAGCCTCCTTGAAACCAAGCGGAGTTGCGGGACTGATTTTGGCCCAAGGGCTATAGGCAGAGTGAGGGGGTCTCACTGCCAGGCTGGAGAAGAGAAGAGCCAGGTTCTACCTCCCTGCTGGGCCCACAGGTGCCACTGCAAGACCGTGTAGTTGCCAGCAGCCTGGGGCCCTGATTTTTTGTGTTGGGTGCAGAGTCCCAGCTGACTTTTGCAAGATGGAGTGTGTGTGTGAGAAATAGCCTTTGGTGTGTTAAGCCCAAGTCATTTGTTTTTGTAGCAGAACCTGACTTATCCTAACTCATACCAAGAACCCCATCTAGGGTACCAGAAACAGGAAGGTAACAAGGAACAACTACAATGTGTAGTACTGGAGTACTAACAGTGGTGGGCAGGCTTGGGCAGGAGGGGGAGCAAAATCCATATCAGAGATTGGAAAAACAGTGACCCACATGATTATAGTGGTACATAAGACTTTGAATGAGTGACTCTGGGAGAAGAAGAGGAAAAAGCAGATCTCTGCAGTGTGTATAATGGTTACAGGAAAGAAAGGAGCTCAGGAGAGAACTGGCTGGATCACCTGCAGAGTAGAAAGGAGGTAGTTTACAAAATGTCTGACCTGGAAGAAGTAGAAGACAGCAACTTCTGAACTCACAATGCAAGGTGATCTTGAGAGATGTTTGACAGACAGTGCCTGGAAGCATTGTGTAATCCATCCAATTTCCTCAGGCAAGATCAGAGGAAAGGTGGAACCATCCGGAGTGGCTTTATCCCCACAGAAGCCTGATAGCATAGGGAAAAATTATTTCCTGGGGCTAATAAAGCATCACAACCCAGGCAGTTTAAACAGCAGACATTCTCTCACAGTCTGCAGGCTGGAAGTCTGAGATCAAGATGTCAGCAGGACTGGTTTTCCCTGAGGCTTTTCTCCTTAGCCTGTAGATGGCCATCTTCTCTTCCTGTCTTCCCAAGGTCACAGTCCTTTGTGTGTCTGTGTCCTAACAGCCTCTTCTTTTACTGATACCAGTTGTGTTGGATTAGGTCACACCCCAATGACCTCATTTTACCTTAATCACCTCTATAAACACCCCATCTCCAAACAGTCACATTCTGAGGTGCTGCTGGACACAATTCAGCCCACAGCAGAAAGTGGACAGTGGGGGAAGGAGAAATAAGTCTGGGGGCCAGAAAGCAAAGGCATACAGCAGAGAGCTAAGAATTGTGTCTCAAAAAGCACCATGGTCATAGCTTCCTGCATGGGTGCCACCAGCCCTGCTGAAGTCACAAGGCAGGCCTTGGGCTCTTAACCTTCCCCAGACTGGAAGGGGGCCTGCAGGGGGCTACGGAGCAGCCAAAGAAAGCCAGTTAGGCCAGCGGGAGCGCAGCCCCTCCTTGAGCAGAAGACCTAGACCCAGCGAGCCCAGAGGATAAGGAGACTGCACCCTAAGAGCAGAAGGACCTGCTCAGGGCACCACACTCCCCACTTGACGGGGGTCTTGACATTGCTGTCACCAACAGAACATACTCATGGGGAACCCCAGGCAAGAGACCCTCTTACACATGAGGGACCTGAAATCCTAAAGGGCTCCAAACTTCCTGAGGCTCTGAGTGTCTGTTGTTCTAATAACCTGAGAGAACAAGTTCATTCTCAGGTGTCCCTATGTCTAGATCTGGAGCTGGGCTCCCTGGGACAGAGTCAAGGGCTGGACAGGGCCAGGCTGGGGACCCAGGTCTGAGCCCATTCCAGCCCAGCCCCCAAGGAAGGCAGCCAAGGCGGGCAGAACTTCAATTGCTTTGGGGTTATTTTATTTTATTTTACATAAGTGGAGACAAAAATTGGTTTCTTATGTGGTTGTGCGCTTTCCAATTCCAAGTTGTCCCATCACTCCTGGCTCCTGCCACTCTGGATGGAGCCTGGATGGAAGATGAGGAGTGGGTGGTGGGCTCTAGCTCCCTGGCCTCACACAAAGCCAACCTCCAAGGACAGCGCACAGCAGTCTCAACTTGGCCCTCAGTGACAGGCATTCTCTAGTCCAACCCCTTTGGGCAGGTTACCCAAACCTCCCTGAGCCTCAGTCTACCAATTACAGATGGCCGTCAGGCTCCCTCACTTAGGCTGTCTGGGATATGAGTTGTTCCCCGCCCAGGAGTAACAGTGATGTGTTACAATTCTGCTTCACAACTCACCTGGGAGGCCCTGGGCTTAGCCTGTTCCAGCTGGGGCTGGACCAGCTTCCTCTCAACCAGGATCCCCAAAGCAACCTACTCCCCCTGAGAAAGCTCAGCTCACCCTGAGCAGGGGTCCCGATGGCCCCGCCCTCCTTCTGAGAGGCCCTCAGTCACTATCTCCCCTTCCTCTTCACCCCCAACTGCCCCCAGCACTTGGCCTCAGTTTACCACTGATGTTCCCAGCACTCCTGGAGGGGAGGCTCTCAGGGTGAGTAGCCTGAGTCTTTTGATTGTTCCCCCTGCTCCACCGTGCCCCCCTCAACTCCATGCAACCATCAGGCCTCTAGGATGGCCTTGTCCTCGTGCTGCTCAAACTGCTGCCCTCAAGACAAGTCCCTTGAGGTCCTGCCCCTGCTCACCCAGCAGCCTCATCTCCCTCACCCCTGGCCCTGAGGCTTGTGCTCCATACCCTATTATTCCTCTGCCAGAAACACCCTTCCTCCCTTTCTTCCTTCCCTACTACTCAGCTCAGGCATGGCCCCTGAACCTTCCAGACTGCAACTCCACCACCCCCAAAGTCCCCAGATCTGCCTGTACTGCATCTCTCAGGCCTTTCTGGCTTGTAGGTGTTGAGAAGCTGTATCAGTTAGCCCTAGCTGTGTAGCAAAATACATGGATCTTGATGGTCCAAATCTACAGGTGCTTACTTTTGCTCATGAGTCTACTGGTCATCTAATTCTCTCAACTTCCACTGATCTTGGCTGAACCCATGGAAGCATGTGTGGTCAGCTGGCAGTTTGGCTGGGAACTGGCTTGTTCAGGATGACCTTTATGCAGCATAAAGAATCACCCCACACTTACTGGCTTAGAACAACACACATTTGTCAGCTTAGTTCTGCAGTGTGGAAGCCCAGCATGGCATAGCTGAGTACTCCACCCACTATCTCACAAGGCTGAAATCAAGGTGTTGTCCAGCTGCATTTTCATTGCAGGCTGTAAAGTAAACCCACCTCCAACCTCATCCTTGTTGCTGGTAGAATTCCCCTCCTTGAGGCTGTGGTTCTAGGGTCTCTATTAGTGGGATATCTACTGCCACAAGCAGATCTTAGGCAGCTAAACCAAAAGACCAAAAAAAGACTCCACATCTTGGTGGGAGAAGCTGACAGGCCCCTGGTGTGCATGCCCATTCCTGCCGTCTCCCCATACTGGAGTGGCATGTTTGTGTATTCTCCACATACATTGGCCAGGGGCTGCTAATGAGATCAGGGGACATGGGGCTGGGCGTGTACCACCTTCAAGGCAGGTCAGTCAAGGATGCTGTGGCCCCCTCCAGGCTCTTCCCATGGTCTTCCAGGCCAGGGGCAGTGGGGATCCTGCCCAGTCAGCAGCCCCAAGGGCATGAGCATCCCTGCCATAATGGCTGGGCCCACACAGAGAATGCCTATCACTGGTAATACAGCCTCCTTGCCCCAGTTGCCCAGTGGGAGAGGGGCTGACAGCGTGCCTGAGAGGTACCACCCCAAGCCTTCCATTGTTTTGCCACATGCCGCTCTGTTTCATCTGCCAGCTAAACAGAGAATCGGGAGTGATGGCTGAATCATAGGCAGGCCAAGCCTCCGTGGGGAAGGAGCAGGGGTCTCAATGAGCAGGTGGGTCAGAGCTAGCCCTACAGTCCCTGGAGATCCACATGGGGACTTCACCATAGACAGTGAAGCAATCCAAGAATGCTCTTGAGCCATGAGGGATTCTGAGTCCAAGACTGTAGTCATTTCAGGAGACTGGCTATGGGGTTGTGTGAAGAGGGAATAGAAAAGAAGAGGAAAAGAAGGAGCAGAGATTAGAGTGAATGAAGGACAAATGGAGAGAAGGGAAGTAGTAGGAGGAATGGGCCACAGCAGGCAGCTGTCACCTTGCTAGGTGCCCATTTGCCTCAGGACTCTGGGTCCACAGCCCTCTGCTGTTTCTACCACACAGGGACACGGGCTCAAGGTGCTCCTGGGCCAGGGCAGATGGACAGGAGCATCCCTGCATCATAGGTGAACTTTGAGGCCCCCATGTGTGGTGTCTGGTCTCAGAAGCTGACCTTTCCATCCAGACAACTGGAGTTGCTGAAAGCTACCTGGGCTCCCTGCCTCGCCCTAGTCCCCTCAGGAAGACACAGGCCCCATGGCTAAATGGACACATTTGTGGGCACTACCCAATGGAACACCCCAAACCTCTCCCTAACCAGGACCAATGGCTGTCCTACTTTGCAGTTACATCCTAATCCATTCAACAGGCCTCAGGAACACCGAGTAGCCAGGCTGCCTAAGTTTGCTCATCTGCAAAAAGAGAATGTCGGTGCCCGACTGGGAACTTCCAGAAGAATTGGAGACAGTAGGGCGGTGCCATGGTGATGTATGCGCAGGGTGAGATCCTTGGGTTTAGACTTTGGTCTTGCAGGCCTCCAGTTGGGTGACTGATGCATGATGGAGAAGCAAGACCATTGGGCAGAGGATGCTGTGAGTATTCCAGGGGACCAGGGGGCCACCCTGGGGAGGAGTGATGACAGATGCCCAGGTATTACTGTGTCTGGAGCCTGGCCTTCCCACTCACCGAGGGCAGAGGCAGCTCCAGAAAGGATTCACCCAAGGTGCTGTTGCTGTCGGGCCTGTCATTCAGGCCTAATCCCTACCCTTTGTCTGCCTGCCAAGGGGCTTTGGGCTGCCACCTGCCTGAGTCAGGTGATGTCACAGGGAAAGAATGTGGTGGGAGGGGGCAAGAGAAGGGAGCTCCTGGAGAGGCGCCAGTTTCCCACCTTAAGCAGGCAGTGGGCTTTTGGAGACAAAGTGGCAACTCAGAACCTGCCCCCCGACCCCTTGGGTATAATCCTGTCCTGCAGGTGGCACAGTCTCCATGAGGTCAAGGATTCAACAGTCATAGAAACTTCCAGAGCCTTGGGCCACATGCTGCCAGTTCATGGTGACAGATCAGTGCATGAAACTGAACAGCAGGGGTGTCTGTTTCCAGGGCTCCAGTCAGCTCCGAGCTGGCTGCAGAACCATGTGGGCATTTTCTGAAGGAGCACAGTATTGGCTCCATGGGATTCCCAGGGAAGGAGGGGGCCCCGCCATCCTGTGGGCTCATAGCAGGGCCTGCCTCGAGCCTCTCTGAACCTGTTTCCCATCTCTGAAGCAATTCTGATGTCCTCCCACCAGCTCAGGAAATCCTAGTCAGTTTCCTTAATTTCCTCTGGTCATTCTTGGTCATCTCATTCCTGCAATACCCCACACCCTGCAGGAGCGGGACTGGCTCCCCAAGAGAAAGGGAGAAGAGGCCTCCGCTCAGGTACAGATGCTCTGTGTCCTGCCCTGAGGACTTCTCCCCCACTGGCCCCTCAGGGCTCTTCTCTAGAGGCTTTGAGGACCTTCCTCATGTCTCTGCTGAGATTTCCTTCCCTCAGTCCTGTGATGAGTAGGCATCCTGACTCTTCCCACATGGGACTCCACCATTTCACAGGGTCTCAGTCGGGTCCTCTGCAAGCGCCAAGAGGTCATAAAAGAGAGAATCCAGGAAGCTGAGGGTCAAGCCCAGGAAGGCACACATCCCCCCTACACCCCCTTGTGAGGCCAAAAACGTTCACCCAGTCCTGGGATTGCAGGAGCCAGGGAATGCACCTCTCTCATGTTCCAAGGAAATGAAATGGGAGATGGGACTCTTCTCACCATACTTTGTGTGTCACATAAGAATGGTCGTCCTTTAAGAATGAAGATACTTAGTTGTAAATGAGTCTGATTTGAGAAATTAGAGTATCCCATCAGGCAGAGCAATAAAAGCTCTGAACTTTATCTGAATCTCACCATCTTCCCTCCCCTGGATTTCCTCCCTGGTTCCCAGTTGCCCAGTCTGAGGAAGAGAGACAAAGCGGGCACTGCAAGTTCTTCTGCAGGTGGTCTCACTCCTCTGAACTGGGCTATGAGTGAAGCCAACTCTCAGAGCCCATCTGGGAATGTCGGGGAGCTGGCCTTGCTGTCCCCCTTCCTGTGATCTCTCTGGCGCAGGTAATGCTGCCTCTTTCCCTGACTCCCTGTCTTTTCCCCTCAGTGCTCACTGCTGACGTTTCATTGTCCACTCCTCGTGGACAGTGTTGTAGGCAGAATCCTGAAATGGGCCAGGATCTACTCCAGAGGCCCCCTCCCCTGCCTGTGGCAGGACCCCATGTATAGGCTACTAATCAGTCTGTCCTCGGTGGGCCTGTCCTGATCAGGGACAGGACACTTTAAAAGAAAGTGAATAGTCAGAGAGATGCGCTCGCAATGTCCTGGGAGTGCACAGTCATGATTTAAACTGTTTCTGGGGGCCACACAGCCACATGGGTGGCCTCTTAGGACTCCAGAAGCTGGAAAAGGCAGGAAGGACCCTCCCGAGAGCCTCTGGGAGAGCATGTCCCTGCCAACAGTGTTAGTTCAAAACCTGGCCTCCAGACATAGGGTATCATCAGTCGGCACCACTTCTGTCTCCCAGGTATGCCCTCCTGGAGGAGGCATGGGGCAAGACTGGGTGAGGTCAGGCAGCAAGCAGTCCAAGCCGCGGAGAGGACCCAACCGGAAATGCAGACTCTTGTCTCCGAGCCCCGACCTCCTGGATGCAAAGCACCTTCTTTCCTTTCGCAGAGAAAGATGAGAACTCGGGTGTGTGACCTCGGGTGCCCAACAGAATTCAGGTACTCCTGCTCCTGACTCAGGAGCAATCGAGGCTCAGAGAGGGGAAGTGGTTTGCCCAAGATCCAGCCAATCTCCCCAGAAAACACTCAGTGGGTGCGGAAAGAGCAGGACAAGAATGTTAATTGCAGCCATGTTTTTATAGCAAAACCCCAGACGAGCCTAACTGTGTCTTCGTCAATAGAGGTGTGACTAAATAAATTATAAATAAAGCCCTCTGAGGCTTGCTGCAGGTTTGAACAGGACAGGTCCCCAAGACAGCGGGGAGTGGAGGAAGCGACCTGCACAGCAAAGAGCAAAAACATGATCCTGGGGAGCCTTTGACAGCCCGGTAAATCCCGAGTCAAACAAACTCATCGTGTTTTTGAAACAATCGGGGAAATGTGAAGACTGATGGGGCATTAGATGTTATTAAGGAATGACTGCTAATTTTGTTAAGGGTGATGATGGAGTGATGTTAAAGGGAGAAGGAACCTTACCTCAGGGAGCTGCTTGCCAATGAAACAGTGAGGTCTGGGATTTGCTTAGAATAACCCTTCGTGGGAGGGGCATAAAGAATGGTCTTGAGAGGAGAAAGGTGGGGCTTTGAAATGGGCACACAGCCTGTTTATTTGAAAATTTCAACAACAAAAAAAGTTAAACCTGATAAAGCAATACTCTTATGTTTTCTACAGGCACACATGAGGATAAATACAGAAATGTTTTAATGGATATGCTCTCAATAGGCCAAGGTGGACACCTGTGGAGGTGGGACAGGAGATTGGCAGGGGCGGCTATCCATGGGAATATGAATCTTAACTTTGAGCTTTTAATTTTTTTTTTTTACAAAAACCATGCCTGGGGGTTTTATTCATGTACTTGAATGCTGCCCCAACCAAATAATCTAAGAGAAGAGAAAAGACTGAGGGTACAAAAGTTCTCTTATAAGATAAATTAGTTCTTGCATCTGCTGAACAGCATGTTGACTATAGTTAACGATACTGTAATGTACATTTGAAATGACCAAGAAGGTACATCTTTAGCGGTCTCATCAACAAAACAACAAAAAGGTGACAGATATGTTAATTAGCCTGATTTTAATAGTCATTTCCCAGCGTACATATATATTAAAACATTATATTATACACCATATTATATACCTTAACTATATACAATATTCACTCATCATTTTTTTTTAAAGAAAAAAAAACCTGGTGCTGTAGGGCTCCATGCTGGCTTGAGAGCCAGGTGTCCCCATGGACCTGACCACTCTGCCACCAGGTTCCTGAGAGGCAGCCACCCCTTCAGTGACTGCCAGTCTCCGCTGAAACTACCCCCAGCACTCAGCGGCGGGTTCTTGGCAGCACTCCAGGGGCAAGCAAGCACAAACATGGAGTCAAGAGTAAGGTTCCCACCAGCCATTTGGTTTTCAGTAACACCAGAGGGGAGGAGGGAAGTTTCCTGGGCAGAGGGGAATTGGGGGGCTGTCCACAGACCCAGTGTGGATCCCAGCTCTGTTGCCCAACCATGCAATTGAAGAGCCACTTCTGGCTCAGAATTCATAGTGGATGCTATAATGTCCCCCAAGAAGTATATCCACCTGAAACCCAAGGACATGACCCTATTTGGAAGTAGAATTTTTGTAGACATGACTAGCAAGGGGAGATTGGTACTCCTCTTGAAGTAGGATGGACCCCAAACCCAATGACTGGTGTTGTTAAAGGAGAGGAGACGCAGACACAGAGGCGTACAAGGGGAGAGGCCACATGAAGACAGGCAGAGATTAGAGTGATGCAGACACACCTGGAGCCCCTAGGAGCTGGAGGAGAAAGAAAGGAGCCTCCCCTGGCACCTCTGGAGGGAGCACAGCTGCGCAAATCCTGATCTCAGACCTCCAGCTTCCAGAACTGAGAGAGGATAAATAAATGTCTGTTGTTTAAACCCCCAATTGATGGTATTTTGTCACATTAACCCCAGGCTTAAATGGGAACCACAGCAGTGTCTGTGTTACAGATATGGTTATTTTTTGGATGACTACAGATGATATTCACTGGATAAAGGGCACATCGTGCAAATACCCTGACCAGAGGCTGGTGACAATGGTGCAAACCAAATCAGGCACTAGGGCTTGTAGGGGTGGCTAGAGTCTTGTTTGGTCACAGGGCCCAAATGTCATGATTGGGACTCAGTTTCCATTCCCTCAAGCTTTGAAGATGGCACAGTGGTTCTCTGTTGGGCCTCTGTCCTGGGGTGCTTTCTGAGCTGCCTGGACAAAGACTCTGAGGGTGGGGCCATGTGGTCCAGCCAAGCGTTCAACCACCTGCGCAGCTACTGTGATCGGAAGGAACCCACTCACAGCATGAGACCAGGTCACTTTCTGTAGCCTTGAGGCAGGAACACAGAAGGCAAAGAGGAGGAAGGTGGTTCCCCACACACTGTGGGGACCACAGACTGACAAATGCCTTCCACATGATGGTGTTGGGAACGATGTTAATCAAGGAAGGAGCCCCACACAGAACTCATCTTCTTAATCCTTGTCCTGGGCAACAAAACAAATCACCACAGGCTGGACATTGGCAACCAAGGCACCCATTTGGGAGGTTCTGGTGAGGGTTCACTTTCAGGTTGCAGATAACAGCCTTCTTACTGTGTCCTTGGATGGCACATAGAAAGCTGTGCCCTCTTCCTCTGCTTATAAGGATGGCAGTCTTATGAATTAGGTGATCAATCCAGATCATCTCCTCACAGCCCCATCTTTAACACAGGCACCCCCGGGGAGGGGGTGGGGCTTCAACTTGTGGATCCCAGGACCAGAACTCAGTGCACAGCAGTCTCTCTGCTTTTCCCCACTCAGCCTGCCCCTCCCAAACCAGACCCTAAAGACCCAGACCTGCCCTCATTCCTGCCCTCAAGGAAAGGTTTTCCCCACCCTGTCAACTACCTCTTCTGTAGCCTGGGGCACACTTCTGCTCCTTTGTCCCCATAGCTTCTCCTCCTTGAAAGTGGGGGTCACTTCCCCTCCCCTCACCTATGGACTGGCCTAATGACTGGCTTGGCTGAATGGAAGGTGTAGGAGGGACCTTGTCACCTGCTGGCTGGGCCTATCAGGGCCTTGTAGCTCCCAGGACCACTTCCTGAGACATTCCCTCTCAGAGCACTTTGGCAGCCCATGCAACTCAGCCTCCCTGGACCCCAGCAAAATGAGAAGGCAGGTGGAGAGAGGAGGTCTGGGGAAGAGACAGTGGTAGTGGAAACCCAGTCTCCAGCCAGGCGCCAGGGCTGCACGTGGGACCACCAGGATGCTATCAAGTTGGTCACCTGACACCACATGGGGCAGATATGAGCAGCCCTGCCCAGCTTCACCTAGTTTTTAGAATGTGGAGCAATTCAGTTATTGTTGTTGGAAATACTAAGTTTTGGGGTGGCTGTCACATAATATTAACTGATACAGATTCCACTCACCTTTAGAGACTTTGACCAGACAAATGGGGTCAGGGGTACACACTGAGCCATAACTGCTGCCCTTAAAGAGAAGCTTTAGGAGGAAGTGTGGTAGGAAAGGAGGTGAGGGAAAGAGCTCTGAGAATCTGGGTCAGCTTCTGTTCCTACTCTGGACCTTGATGTAGGATCAGATCCCTGACTTTCAATCATTATTTAGCCTTTCTAGTGAACACAGGCAACCTATAGCAGCCAGAATCTATGGCACCTGCTTCTGGAAATAGCACCTGGTTTCCTCTCCAAAATCCCGAGTTCCCTTAGATATGATCAGCTTGGACCACTGCGCCAGTTTCTGTCCTTACTGCTATGGAGAGATTTCAGGGAGGACCCCTGTACTCTGACTGCAGAGCAGAGCTCTGAGAACCTCTTCCCAAGGCATCCTCAGCAGAGAGTTTTTGGCAGCCCACAGAAGCAGAGCTAGCCATCTGACCAAGGCCAGAGTGCCATATAATTCCGGCTACCCCCCTCATTACCTGTGCAACCTTGAGCAAATTGTTTGCCTGGTCTGTGCCTCAGTTTCCTCATCTATGCAATGGGCTAATTATGGCCAGTTAGAGGATCCAATGGCAGGTTCCCAGCACATTATGAGCCATCACATAGTCTTGACCCATGTAGCTGTAGTGATATTATTACCATCACCAGGTTTCAGGGTCTTCTGGGCCTGGTTGAGTGTACTGCCGCTTTCCAACCTAGCCCTTGGGCTACTCCTCACCCTATCAGCTTCCAGTCCATGCCCTCCCTGCCGTTGCTGGCAGCAAAGCTCCCCTGGCTGTCACTGCCCGCACCAGCTCTTCATCACTGCACAGAGATTCCCAATGGGATGCAAACAGATGAGCAGCCCCCATACACACACACACACACACACACACACACACACACACTGGACTAGCAGTGGCCAAAGGCCGCTCTAGGACTCAGAGGGTCCTGGCTCAGCCCTCAGCAGGCAGTACAACAGCCCTGACCTTCATGCCCCTGCTCTCTCCCTGGGGAGACCAAGGCCAAAACACACACTGTGGAGAGTCTTGTTGAGAGAAGGTCATTGGGCAGGTGGTGGGAACGACCTTCATGCAGGACCTGCTGTGGGCTCAACCCTGTATCTGGGGTCTTTTGGCCACTGAACAGGGCCAAACATCAACAACAATAGAAGTCAGAGCCCACAGCCATCCTCATTACTTGTCATGTACTAACTCAGCCCTCACTAGGCAGGAGAGACATAATGTTCCATATCACAGATAAGCAAACTGAGACATGAAAAGCATCCCAGTGGAGCCAGACAGTTGGCTGGAAGTGGTAGCCCCATGCTGGTAATCTGGCCTCACAGCCCTGCCCCACCCAACCTGGCCACGCTCCACCTCTGGTCACCTTAGGGTATGACAGGTACAGTGGGGTGCTGGGCAGGATGGGTTGGCCTAATCCCCCTGCCCAAATTGGAAGAGTCAGGGGAAGTCAAAACGTGACGCCTGTCTGAGACCCCGTGGCCACAGAACCTGCAATCACATAAATGATTAATGTCAGCTCCATGGAGGACTGGGGTCCACAGGAAATTAGAGCCGATAAATTTAAGAGAGAAAGTCCTTGTTTAAACAGAACTGCTTTAGAAAATAAATACTGCTGAACTTGATGGTAAATACAGATACTTGTGCAGAATGGAGGCGAAAATATGAATTTAATAAAGGTGGCTACACGTGGCCCTGCGAGCCAGTGCCACAGCAATACGGGCCCAGCCTGTGTCCTGCCCAACTCCACCATCAACTTGCTCTGTGACTTTGGCAACTTATGTGCCCTCTGAGCATCGGAGTGGTCTGCAAACTACTCCGCAGGAAAGTGTGGAGCCAGAGGCTCCCCGACACCCTAACCACAAACTCAGGCACCAAAGTCAAGGCCACTTAGGCTCTGAAGATTTTCTCAAGTTGTCCCTCCCACTGGGGGTCCCTCTTGTGTCTCCCATCCCAACTACAGGGGAGGCTCTCATAATGGCCAACAATGTCCCATAAAGATAGGGCCAGACCTTACCAAGCACCCCAGGGCACCCCCTACACACACACACACACACACACACACACACACACACACGGCCCCACAGAGGCCAGTCACACTGCAAGCCCTGGCCTCTCCCACCTCCCTCCTGGCAAAGCGCCTAGCCTTGCAGGAAGCCCAACAAAACCCCTGTCAGATATTCTAGCCACTCCAGGTCTAGCCAAGTGGTTGGAGTGCTTGGTGCTGAACCCCTCACAGTGCCCTCAGAGGCACAGGCTGTCACCATCTCTATCTTTTAGGTGGGGAAACCCACGCACAGAGAGGGTAAGAAACACCGCTGAGGCTGCACAGCATATGGCAAACCTGGGATATACTGAGGTGGCCGGGGGTCTGCAGGGCAGGACTACTTGGATGCTGGACCCCCGTGTCTCCACCACACTCACAGCCAGCTCTGCTGCTGGAGCTCAGCTAGAGCAAGTGGCCCACCACATGCACCTCTTTCTCATGAGAACACTAGTCCCCAGAGATGTCTGGCCAGAGGACCACCTTGCTGGGAGGTCTTAAGGCTCCCTGAGGATGCCTGCTCCCCAGCACTGGAGACCAGGCCTGGAGCAGCGATGCTGCTGTGTCAATGTATGTGGATAGGGTGATTTACACGGGCCTCCTAATCCCCTGCCAGGCACCCTGAGTCATGTGGCCTGGCACCCCTGCTCGCTCCCGCAGGTGGACGGCCATTCACTGCGACGGCTGCACTGTTATTTTTTCATAAGCCTGCCTTGAAATTTGTCAAACCACATATTGTTCACGCACATACTCGTCAGCAAAGCCCCAGCCAGATGGGCCAGCTCGCCCCATGTGCTCCAGGCAGTGAAGTTACATACACACCGACTTCAGTTTTATGTCAAATCTTTAAAAGGGAAATAAAAAAAGAAGACGGAGGAGAGATTTTTTAAAAACAAGAAAGAAGCAAGTCGGAGTCTGAACAGGCAAGACTGTGATGGTGCACAAATCCTAGCTCACCGGTGCCTGGGTTTTATATGGAAACTCGGGCAGTGGTAAATAGAACTTCCTGGCTGTCAGGCGTTCATTAGCGAGGTGTGCATAATTTATGTATTTAAGAGCTGCCTTAGCCAAGCTATCACACGGGGAGCATGCTTCATAGGTGTTAGTGTTTATACGGACAGTAAATAAATGTCAAACACACACAAAATCCACTCTCAGGCGAGCGCGCTGACGGGCCCCATCCATCATCCGCCCAGCTGGAGGCTTGGAGGGGCTGCCAAGGCCCGAGGGTAGGCTGGCCTGGCAGTGGGGCTGGCAGGGCCGGAAAAGGCCGTGTGAAGGCAGGCGGCCTTGGGGCTTTCACACCTGTTAGAGGGGCAGGAGCCCCAGGCGGGTGAGGTGCCTGCCCATCCCCTATGTTCATCCACATCAAGCCAGGCTGGACTGGCTGCAAGGTGCCCCTGGGCAGGGTTGGAAGATCTGCTCATCTCTGCTCAGCCAAGGCTGAGGGCCTGGAGCTGCTTCAGGGACCAACGTGGCCATGAACTAATAATAGAAGCTCTGCTGGGTGTTTCCATCCATTAGCCCCACTGGTTCCTCTTGCTGCCTCTCAGGTAGGTGCTGTGTTTTCAGGTTTGAAGCTATTTTTAATAAGAATTTAAAAAATTGGTTTTGCAATTCTTTTTCATGGTCCACAATCAAAATTAACATGTGGGTGGACAATCAGAGCCAGCCAACCACCCAACACCATCCTGCCTCTCAGACCGGGTCTTCTGCAGTTCAGAGGGCCATTACAGAAAAGTGTGTGCATAAACAACACCCACCCCTCACCCACCCTCACATGCACACCCAGCCCAGGCCCTGTATTTCTTAAGGTCAAACCCCCAGCACAGCTGGCAGATACAGGAGCTACTCTGCTTTCTGAGGGGCGTGCTCCTCCAGCTTTGCACCCTCACTCCCCTAGCTGCCCACAGCCAGCCAGGGCTGCAGCCACAGGACTGATGTTCACACTGGGGGGCTATTATGGGTGGAATTGTGTCCCCCAAAATGCATGTATTGAAGTCCTGATCCATGGTACCTCAGAAGGTGACCTTATTTGGAAATACGGATATTACAGAGATAATTAGCTAAGACGAGGTCATCCTGGAGTTCATGTATGTTTGAGAGGCATGTGTGAGTGTAAGCAAATGCATAAGCGTGTGTATGCTGTGACTGTGAAAGGATGTGTATTTGAGAGGCACACGTGTAAGCAAGTGTATACAAATGTGTGTATGCTGTGAATGCAAAAGGAACTCCCAAGGCAGAGGCAGAAATCCAGTGGAGACGTTTGGCTTCCCACCACCCTAGATGGCACAGCCATGTGTCAGATGGTACAGGAGGCCAGGGATATGACTTGTGGGAGGACGATTCCAGGAGACTGGTGTCACAGAGAACCAGAAACCTTTGTCCCCGGCACCATCCAGCAGGTCCGTAGGCAGCACAGCCCCAGAGCCAAAGTGCTCACTGCCTCCCAGCCTTTGGCCTCCTGTCCTATCAGCGGAGCCCATAGCTTCCACCCACCAACAAATGGCGACCCTGGAGGGTGGGTTCCGGGGAGCAGTCTTCACAAAGCAGCTCCCAAAGTCCTGGGCGGCGGGCCAGGAAGGATTCCATGGCCAGGAGTGGATGACAACACCTGGGGCACCTTCCTCCCCTGTGACAGGCTGCACCAAGACTACACCACAGGGTCCCAGCCTGAGCTTCCTGCCACTGCCCCATCCCCACCTTTCAGAAGCCTCTATGAAGACCCCACCCACAGTCTCTGACCCAGCCCCACCCCACTGAGCTCACTGCTCCCCACCTAGACCCACCCCACCCCCAATTTTTCTAAAGCCCAAATAAGATCTGCACCCTGCTAGACATTTCACTTTGTGAATTGCCCTCCAACTCCTGCACAGTAAGCAATCAGGAAGTGAACTGGGAGCCCCTATATGAAGGTTTACTTAAGGAGGAATGGTTTGTCTTGCTGTCACGGTTGTTGCCACTCTGTACTCCTGTTTTCCATGTGTGTGGCAGATGCTGATGATCACACTGCTCCTCACGGATGCTCAGAGGGTAATGAGTTAGTGGACACCAACCCAGGGTGGGGAGCTGCCCCAAGTTATGGGATTTGTCTGACCTTTAGGAAATTGACCTGGTGGTTCTATTGACACTAAAGAGCATTACCCACAAATCCCCTCATGCAGCATTAACCAAGGCATGGAGTTGTGACCTCCCCAAAGCAGAGAACTGCAGTCCCTTGTCCTTCTACATGTGGAACCCCTGCTCCCAGAACTGTGTGACAGTGACATAGTGGAAAGAAAACAGCCTCCCTCGGGAGCCATGCTTTCTTTCTCTCATCTTCAGATGAAAAAGTGCAGTAGTGTCTGCCCTGGCCGGTGTGGCTCAGTTGGTTGCAGCATCATCCCATAAACTAAAAGACTGTGGGTTCGAGTCTTGGTTAGGACACATGCCTGGGTTTTGGGTTTGATCCCTGGTCAGGGCATGTTATGGGAGGCAACTGATCAGCATTTCTTGCATCAATGTTTCTCTCTCTCCCCTTCTTCTTTCTCTAAAAAGCAGTGAGGATTGAAAATGGTAAGTGCAGCCCTTCTCTTTGCACCTGGCCCCTCTCTGCCCCTGGGCTGTACACATCCCACCCTGGAAACCCCGAGCCACAGACATGTTTGTAAACAGTCTTCTTCCTTCCACCTCATACCCCTTCTCCCTTCCCAGATGTACTGACCAGCTCTCTGCCTACTTCTCTCACTTGACCAGTCCCCACCTCCCATCAGATGGGAGATTATCCTTCCTGATCTGTCACCTTGTCCTTTGGTACATGCCACCCTCCCTTGGGTCTGTGCCAGGTCTGTCTCTCCCAGCCCCTCCATGCTGGGCTAGCATTTGCCCCAGAGGACACTAGACCATGTGAGGACTGGGGGACAGGTTGCTCCTGGCATCTGGCTGGTGCTGGTGGGTGGAGGTAACCCTACAGGGCCCCATGGCCCCACAGCAGAGGATGATCCAGCCCCAGAGCTGAACACTAGAGGGGTTTACTGAGAGGAACAGCAGGCCCGGCCCCTCAGTCCCCAGCATCTCCCCTTGCTTTTCTCTTCCCTGATCCTGTTGTCAGAAGACAGCCAAGGAAAACACTCAGGAGTCCCCACTGACCACAGCACCAACCTGGAAGGATTAGATTTCCTGGTAATTAGGCCCATAGGGAGAGTATATGATGGAGTCCATGCTGCTGCCTGCACAACAGGGATTGGGGTGGGGGAGGGGGGTTACAGGGAGAAGGGTGTTAGGGGCACAGGGTGATAAGGAGGACCTTTGGATGTGCCCTAGTCCATCTTTGTACTGGAGGAACCCGGACTAGACTCCAACTGAGTTCCTGGGCCTTGCCGGGCAGAGATAGATGTATGCTACCATGCCTTTACACACAAGGTGCCTGGAGGGGAGGGAGGGAGTCTCCATCCCTTGAGCCATCACATGGTACATGCCAATGAGAGAACCACAGGGGCTTCTATACCCCTGCTCCATTTCCCCAGTGGAGCCCACCTAGCCCCCACAGACCTCCGGGAACAGAGCCAGGCCAGGGGGTTTCTCTTCATCTCAGGGCACTGGTGCTCACACCCACACCCAATGCCCTGAGCAGAAGCCTCAGCCACTCTGTGAAGCAGCCATCTTTTAGATAGAGTCTGTCCACAACCCCTTGCAAGGCCACGCAGAGGCCGCAAGGCTGGACTTAGCACCTCATTGCCGTTGTCTCCCAAATCTGACACTGCAGCCTACGGAATCCCACTAACGAAGCTCCTGCACCTAACATGTGACCTTTGGTCAAATTCTCCAGGGGGATGAACACCAGATCTAAGGTGAGCAGCCATGGGCTTAGGCCACAGGCTGGTAAGCCCCTGGCATGTGGTGTTGCTGGCTTCTGGCTGGGGTGGCTGCTGTCATATCTGGCCCTCCTGCAACTGTGTATAGGCAACTGAGCCAATGTTGGAGTCAAGGGAGACAGGTGTGTGGCACCAGCATTGCATCACTAAAGAAAGTTCTACTGGCAAGCGCTGCTTTAGCCTTTAGTAGAGCCATGTATGAATGTTCCAGCCTTTTCTAAATAGGACCATATGTGACAGAGTTTGTACCGCCGTAACTGGGAATACCAGAGGGGGTGCCCCAACGTCAAAAAGGGATCTGGGCAGAGGAACTTGGCTTAGAAGTCCGGGTGCTTCCACTCATGAGGATGCCCTCTGATTTCAAACCCAATAAGACCTGGGCCTGGTTACCTAGCACTTGTCATGATGCTCAATCAAGACATGCATGTTGGAGAAATTATGTTTGTAGAAAGAAAGATGCAAATGCTTTAACCCATTTAGCTCATGGCCCAGACTGTTGTCTCCACCTCTAAAATCTCAGAATATCAGAAGAGACAGCTCCATAGGCTTCTGGGGCCACAGTTGGTCGCAGATTCTCTGTCGCAGCCCTACCCTAGTTCACATTACGCCTCCACAGTGGTGCCCAGCAAATATGTGCTGATTGGATTTTGAATAAATAAGATGCAAGCTCAGGACTTCAAAAAACATTTTGTCAGCAAAACTCCACCACTATAGTGTAGCCCTGATAACCACCTTCTAGTAGAAGAAAAATGCATTTCCTGCTGGTCCAAGACCCTCGAGGCACACATTGAGTGGTGATCCAATACGACCAGCATGAGTTCCTCATGGGACCTTCTGGCTTTTCCTCCATTCTGAAGTGGAATGTGAGGTCCTGGTGACTTCCACATGAGAGTCATTCAAAACAGGCAGCAGGGGAAGGGAGGGCCAGGTGAACCCCAAGATACCAGAAGGACTCTACCTGAAATCTTGACACCCCTAGAGTGAGCAGTGTGACCTTGCAACTATAGAGGAAACTGTTAGTGGTCCCCTCCCTCCACTCACCTTCTTCAGGCTCATTAGTGATCTTTCTTGGGACTCTGCCCTCAGTCTCTGTGATGATCAGAGCTAACCAGGCCCTGGGATGTGGGATAAGTACATAGCCTGGGCCCCACCCCACCCCACCCACCATGGTGTTAACAAGGACAAGCTCAGGACCCCAGGACTGTCAGGCCCTCCTTTACTTGGGCTGCTGGAAAATGAAGTTTCTTCCCATAAGGTGTCTGCTAAGCTGGGAGGGCAGCCTAGGGCCCCCTAAGCAGCTTTCCCCCACTACAACAGGGGGTCAGCAGGGAGGCAGGGGATGGCAGGAGGATATAGAGAAGGGACATCCACTGAGAGCATTTGTTCCCTTTCCTGGATCTCCAAGACCCTGGGCTTCTCAGGGACGTGAGCCAACAATTTCTTTCTATGTTCAAAGCAGGATTGGATTCTGTCACTTGGAATCAGGAGAGTCTGGGCTAATGTGGCAGGTGGCTTAATTCCCATTTGTAAAATGGAGGCTGCCCAATTTCTGCAAGACTCTCTATGCGGGAAACATTGCCACTTACAAACTTCAATGCGAGAGTGACTGGCTCATGGACAGTGAGTGAGGTTAAAGCCGTGGCTGGGAAACATACACCTGGCCAGAAGTGGGGCTGAGCAACAGAAGGGTCAGATACCAAGTGGAAGAGAGGGGCAGCATCTAGGAGTCTGATTTGAGTCACCTAGTCACTAAACCTTGGAAAAAATGGGGAAGAAGCAAACAAAAAACCACTTAGCGTCCCTGCAGAAACTTATGCCCAAGAATTCCGAAGAGTAGGCTACAGGAGTTGGGTGGAGGGGAAGGATGAGGTAAATTTCAGTTAAGGAGTGGTGGAGACTCCAGAGCAGAGTTTAAGAACATGGCCTCACCATTCAGCTTCTCTTTACTTCCTGCAAGCATGCCCCTCCTCAGCCCTGCCCTGACCCTGAGGCCCCTATCAACTGTTGGCTCTGACTCTATTGCTTTTACTCCAGGCCCAGATCCAGTGTCTCCTCCTGCATCAGGACTTCTTGACACCTCTGAAGTCAGTCTTCCCCGAGGCAGACCTGATCCATCACAATATTGTCATGAATCTCCTTCCGATTCTGTCCCCCAACGAGGGCACAGGATCCCCCGGCATTAGATCTAGCTCTGATGGACGGCACTGACAAGCCAGGATCTGGTTCATCTGACAACCATCTTTCGAGGAAGGCCAACTCACAGAGGCATTCTGGCCGTTAAATAAGGACAAGAAAGCAATAACAAACAACAGGAAAGAGACGGGCTGGGAAGCAACATGTGGCTGGTGGAGTGGTCGGCTTCCCCCTCCTCTCCCAACTTTCCTGTCCTGCTCCATCTTGGTCAGACATTCAATACTTCCTTTTGGAGAACACATAGATTTGTTTGACTTGAAATATTGAATTTGGAGGCTGTTCAGCAATTTCAAATTTCAGGAGTGGGACGGTAGGGAGACACTGTAAATTAAAAAATTCTTTCCTCTTCAGTTCCTACCCAAGATTGTATATTTTTTGATGGCAAAATTAGGGATTAACTATAAACAGCTGTTTGTTCGATACTAACAGGGTTGTGAGAACAATGGCCAAACCATTGGCGCGGGGGTGTTCAGATGCTGCAAGTCTATGGTGGAAAGTCTGGGCCTCCTATCAGGATTCTGGGATGCTGGAGAAAGGAGAGGTATGGATCAGGGATGGGGAGGAAGAGGGGGAGGCCCAGGAGAAAGAGGACCTCTTAGCACCCTAGAGTTTCTGCATAAACTTCAGCCACCACTTGTCATCACCCTACCCCAGTCTCCCCACCCTGCTCTTCTCACCCAATCTTCATTGTTGAAGAGCATTTACTCACCAGTCTCCCAGGTCCTTCCTGAGCACCTACTGTGCACTAGGCACTATGCCAGGCCATGGAGTTGTGATAGAAGTGTGGCCACTGCACTCTATGTAGGGAATTGCCACTGAACAACTCATGGCTAATAAGTCAGTTTATGACAACATTCATAAATAAGTATCTCAAAGATACAGACAGGGAGCTGTGTCTATGAATGGCAGCAACAATGGAGGCTTTTGGGGGAAAATGGCTTTCAAGTAATGTTTAGAAGGATACAGAGGAATTAACTAGGCAAGGAACTGGACAGAGGTGTGGCCTGTGCAAAGGACCTGGGTTGGGATAGTGTGTAGATTTGGGACTAAAACAAAGCCAGTGAGTACAGAGAATATGTGGGGGTATGAGGGTATGGCTGGAGGCTTAAAGCTACCAGAACCTCCCAAGACTTTTAAGCAGGACCAGGGAACAAAGGCAGTTCTGTGCTATGGAGAGATTCCACCAATAGCATTTGGGAAACAGGCCGAAGGTAAAGAAAGCTGTGGGGAAGCCTGCCAGGAAGCCACAATCTCTATAGAGGTGATGGCAACTCTGTGAAGGCAGAAGCAGTGGGCAACAATTTGATGAGACTCAGGCTCAGGGGAAGGGCAGTTAGGAGGAGAAGATGGCGAGTCTGAGGTGCCTTTTGGATATCCTGGGGAAGAAGTCGGGTCTGGCAGACTGAACCAGGGAGAGCCCAAGCCAGGAGCACACATCTGTAGATTTGAAAGAGAGGGGTAAGGGGTTAAAGATAGACCCCCAAGTAGCCCTGCATGACAGACTAGGAGGAGGAAGAGGGGTCCTGAGAGGAGAAGGCAGCAGGATGGGAGAGAAATTGGCAAGAGGGGTCAAGGGATTGGGATTGTAGTTCAGGAAGGGGCCGAGGCCACCTGCTGGAGAAGGACAGGAAATAACTGCTGACCATGCTGCCTCCTGACACAAGGCATTAGAAGGAACCCTGGGTCTCAGTCAGTTCAAGCTGCATAACAAATGTGCCAACTGGGCAGCTTCAGCAACAGTAAATTTATTCTTTCACAGTGTAGAGGCTGGAAGTTTGAAATAAAGGTAACAGCAGGGCTGGTATCCCCAGAGGCCTCTCTCCTTAGCTTCACATGCTCATCCCTGTGTGTGTGTGCCTGTGTCTTATTCTCATAAGGACACCAGCCTCATTGGATTAAACACACTCTAATTACCTCATTTCACTGTAATTACCTCTTTAAATCACCAAATACTATCACATTCTGAGGTCTTGGAGGTTAGGACTAAACATATTTTTACCATACAGTCCAGGGATAGCACTCCTTAATATTTACCCAAAGAGTTTAGTTGAAAACTCATATCTACACAAAAACCTCCAAACAATGGTTATAGCAGATTTGCTCATAATTGACAAAACTTATGTAGTATTTATCCAGTAGGTGACTGGATAAATAAGCTGTGGTACATCTAGACAATGAAATATTATTTAGGGCTAAAAAAATAGCCCTGGCCAGTGTGGCTCAGTTGCTTGGAGCATCATCCTGTAAACCAAAAGATCTTGGGTTCTATTCCCGGTCAGGGCATATGTCTAAGTTGCAGGTTCCTTCCCTGGTAAAGGTGCAGTTGGGACACATATAGGAGGAAGCTCTCTCTCACATCAATATTTCTCTCCCCCTCTCTCCCTTCCCATCTCTAAAAATCAATAAGCATGTCCTTGGATGAAGATTGAAAAAGAAAAAAATAACTATGAAGCCATGAAAACACATGAAATAATCTCAAATGGGTATCAGTATGTGAAAGAAGCTAGCCTGAAAAGGCTGCACTGTTTGGTACTAACTACACGACATTCTAGAAAAGGAAATACATACTATGGAGAAGGTAAAGAGATTGGTGGATGCAGAGATTAAGCGGGAGGGAGAGATGACTAGGCAGGAGATTTTTAGGGCAGTGAAAATACTCTGTCATACTCTAATGATGAATACATGTCAATATACATTTGTCCAAACACATAGAATGTGCAGCACCAAAAGGGCTCTAAGGTAAACTGTGGATTCTGGGCGAGGATTGTGTATTAATGGAAGTTCATCAATTGCAACAGATGGATCACTATGGTGGGAGACATTGTCATCCAGGGAGGCTGTGCATGGGGTTAGGCAGAGGGTATATAGGAAATCTTTGTATCTCCCCCTCAATTTTGTTGTGAGCACAAAACTACTTAAATAAAAAGTTTATTTAAAAAAAACATATGGCAAATTTCTGAAATATAGAAGTAAGGCACTATTGTTTTTCAACAGTTTTTAAAATCTACCAAGCACTCCAAAAGCAAACAGCTGTAAAGAGAAACATGAGGCAAGCCGTGATGGATCAGGTCTGCTGGTAGGACAAGAGCAGGGCTGAGGCTGTGTCGGCCAGAAGGCCCTTACTCTGGAGGCTGAGCTCCCTGGAGAGGACACAGCTCCAAGGCTCAGACTCATGGTTTCATTCAGCATCAAATATCATGCACTAAGCACCTGCTGTGCACTAAGCCTATTGTGTCCTGCCATCAGGTCCTGAGTGCCCAGGACAGCACTGGCCCTGCCCACTTAGGCCCCCAGTCAGCTGGGGAAACCATTGGATAAGAATGGTGCCACAAAATGACCTGTGAGAGCACCAAGGAGGCTTCCATTTCAGCCTCGGAAGAACATCTCCACACTACTTGGAGGCAGCCTCTCCATGAAACCTGAAGGAAGGCAGGAGTCCCCCCCAACCCAGGGGTCAGGTGGGTATTCCAGCAAAGTGTGGAGAATGCAGCTGGCCAGGGTGGGGTAGCAGTGGCCTGGGGTGGGAGACCCTGGAAAAATTTCTAAAAGGTTTTCCACCACCATCTGTAAGATGATGTGTTGACAAAATCCATTATTAAGATACTGGCAAAAAGAGGAGGCCTTGCGAAAGCAAACCAAGAAAAGCACATTTCCATTTGTCCCCTATGAACTCTGGGACCCCTTCCTTGGGGCATTCTGAGGAACGGCCTAGTGGTGCATATCAGCTCCCAGCAAACAGGAAAGAGGGGAGAGTGACAGGCACTGGCCATGCCACAGGGACCAGTTTCTTTCGGCAACCCATGCAGTGACATAAGGTTTTATCCAGGATATGTACAGACTTCTACAATTTAATAAGAAAAAAAATAACAGATTAGTCCCCATAGGAAACTGGACAGAAGTCTTGAATAAGCATTCATACAGAGCATAGCCACATGGCAATTAACTTAGGAAAAGGCACTAAATACAAATTAAAATCCCAGTGAGCTCCCACCACAGCCACAGAACAACAAGTATGAAAGAGGTTGACATTGCCAATTGTGGGGGTTGGGGGAATTCAAGACAAGGGAGTGGCTGCTCTGGAGAGCTATTGGAAGTTTCTACCTGGGCCAAATTGTACATATTTGCGACCCAGGAGTTCCCAACCAAATCGTGGACAATATATTCACCAAACAATGAGATTCAATCAATCAACACATCTGTCCAGTCAGCCCCAAGTATCTCTCAGACACCTGCTGTGTACCAGGCATTATCCTGAAAGCTGAGGACATAAGTGCTTGGAGATTTCATTCTAGAAGGGGGATAGACATCAACAAGAGTGAATAAAAACAGTGAACGATGTTCTCCAGAGAGAACACTGGAGCAGGGAGGTGGGGGCAGTGAGCTAGGGTGCTAGGCTGAAAGCTATAATGTGAGCATGGGAGGGTGTCTTCCAGAGAACACAGAGGCAGAGGGAGTTAGCTCTCTGTTTAAGTGTCTGGAGGGGCAGCACTCCTGGCAGAGGGAACAGCCCAGGCAAAGTCCCTGGGGCAGGTGCTGAATAAAGAGCCCAGAGGCCAGTGTGGCTAGAGGACTGAAACAGAAATTGGTATGCAGGGAGTCAGACGGATCCAGGGGCTTAAAGACAGCAAGAAGGAAGGTGGTGTTCGTTCACTTGTCCACATGTCCAACATGATGAATTGACAAGGCAGGGCGGGCTCTCATTCACCTGGCATCTCTGGAGTGCTAACCTGACTCTTTGCAGGTTCTCAAAAATGTAGTAAGCTACCTTGGCCCCAAAGGGTCAGGACCTGACCGCCTGGTTCACTCCTATGTCTACAGTGTGTAGACACACTGAAGACCAGGACCTGACAACATTTCTCACCTGACCAGCCCTTTCCCTGGGATCTTGGAGCAGGTCCTGAGGTCCCCAAGTGGGAATCTCATGCTGCTGTACGTAGGAGACCTGTAATCTAAACACTCAAGCTCGGGGGTCCGCAGTACCCCAGAGAGGACCAGTGGGCACAGGCACCACCGGAATCCCATGTGGCAGAGCTGCCCTCCACACTATTTACCATTTTGGGTCCCTATGAATACCCCGCCTCATGGAGAGTCTCCTGATCATATGATGACCAGCCTAAATAAGACGCCTTTAATAAAAAGAAACACATGGCCCCATTTATACACAAGTGTGTAAAATATATTAAAATAATTTTAAATGCATGAGTCACACAGAGGGAGTATGTTTTTTAAAAACTCACAAACAGCACTTTGTAGTGAAGACAGCGGTGAACAGTGGCTTGTCCTGCAGACAAGGACCAGCAGGGAAGGGGCAGGAACAGGCATGGGACACTCTTCCTTGAGCTCCCAACAGGTCAGCGTTCCTTACACTGTGCGCGTGCTTGCTCCCAGGCAGTAAATGGTGTTGTCAGTGTCAGGACCTGAGCCCTCCTCACTTTCCACACTTCAGCCACCAGCACAGGCATTGCAGGCAGACCATATGGTCTTGCAGTTTGGGGACCCAGAAATGATATCTTGGGTCTCACCCACGTATCCAGTTTCAGTATCCTTATTTATGGACTGGAAGGACAAACCCTGGCTCTAAGGGCTAGAGGTGCCTGAGATGTAGCCCCACCTGCCACAGCGGGGCTGCCCCTTTGCATCCCTAGCATCTGACTTGGGGAGAAAGCTTCTCTTTGTAGGCACTAGCCTCTAGGAGAAGGGAGAGCACGCGGGGCTCCACGCAGAACGAACTCCGAGCCTGTCCCTGCTCTTCACCAACCACATAGGGTTTCAACATATGAATTGGGATTGGGGGACAGGTTCAGTCCATAACACTAGCATCCTCCACACTCAACCACAGTGATGTACTGCTTCATGACAGTTTGGTCAACAACGGGCGGCAGAAATGGCAGTGGTCCAGTAAGACTATAATGGAGCTGAAACATTCCTATCATCTAGTGATATTTAACCATAGTGCAACACATTGCTCACATGTTTGTGGTGATACTGGTATAGACAAACCTACTGCTCTGCCAGTTGTATAAAAGGACAACACAAAGAATTATGTACAGTACGTACACAGTACGTACATAATAAATGACTTTGTTATCAATTTGTGTACTTACTATGCTAAAGTTTTTACCATTATTTTTATTTTATTTTATTTTTTAAAGAGTTTATTCATTATTTTCAGAGAGAAGGGCAGGGAAAGGGGAGGAAAGGGAGAGAGGCATCAATGTATGGTTGCCTTTCACCCACCTCCAGCTATAGACTTGGCTGGAGACCTGGCTTGCAACCTGGTTATACGCCACGGCTGGGGAATTGAACCAGCAGCCTTTGGGTTCTCAGGCCAGTGCCAATCCACTGAGACACACCAGCCAGAGCTTACCATTCTTTTTAGAGTGCACTCCTTCAACTTTTTAATAAAGGTTTTAGTTTATTATTTTTCAGAGAGAGAGGAAGGGAAAGAGGCAGAGAGGGAGAGAGACATCAATGTACAGTTGCCTTTCACCTGCCTCCAGCCAAGGACCTGGCTGGAGACCTGGCTTGCAACCTTGTTATGTGCCTAGCTGGGGAATCGAACCAGTGGCCTTTGGGTTCGCAGGCTGGTGCCTCATCCACTGTGCCACCAGTTGAGCTAGGGCTCAACTTTTGAAAAACAGTTTGCTGTAAAACAGAACCATGTAGTGCAGGCAGCAAACTTGTACATCTCCTGTTCACTGTGTTTGCTGCTGATTGTATCATTTTCTTCTGTGCTTCACTTAAGCTCATGTTATTTTGTACAGTAATGTATCATAGAGCCTTGCAGCCATGAGCACTAGGCTGTACTAGGTGCAATTAGCTAGACCACTTGGATTCATGCAAGTATGCTCTCTGATAATCACCAATGATGAAATTGCCTACCAATACATTTCTCAGAACATATCCCAGTTGTTAAGTGATGCACAGATATATTGAATTTTTCTTGGTATCCTAAAATCTTCAGTTTTTCAAATAGTTAAAGTGTTTCAATCCACTGTGGTTATTATCATTGATCAAATTATCCCGTATTTGGCTATGGGAGGCCTTTATATTGGCCCCTGCATTCTTGTCACATGCTCCCAGTAGTCCTTGTCACTTCCTTGCTGCCAGTAATGACAAGAGGCTCCAAGCTCATCTTATATACATTTTCTACCCCAGACATAGACCAGCCATTTCTTTATGGACCTTTGGCTCCTTTTAGGAGACATAATATTTATAGTCCATGGTGAGGGTATCAGGTGTACTCTTGCTATGAGGTGTATTGGATCTATGAATATTTAGAATAAAGTAAGAACATATTCATTTTTAAATAATTTTTATTGTGCTAAAATACACATAAGATAAAATTTATGATTAGCCATTTTTAAGTGTACAGTTCAGTGGAATTAAATATATTCACATTGTTGTAGAGCCATCACCACCACCCATCCCTACACCTCTTTTCCTCTTAGAAAACTATACCTAGTAAACACTTAACTCCCCATTCTTTCTTTGCCCAGCCCCTAGCAACCACCATTCTACTTCCTGTCTGGATATGTTTAGCTACTCTCAGAACCTTAGATAACGGGGATCATACAATACGTATTTGTCTTTTTGTGACTGAATGATTTCACTTGGCATAACGTCCTCAAGGTTACTCCATGTTGTAGCACATGTAAGAATTTCCTTATTTTTAAGGCTGAGTAATATTCCATTGCATATATGGGCCACATTTTGTTTATCCATTCACCAAATGGATAAACAACCTGGATTGTTTCCACCTTCTGGCTGTTTGGCATGATGCTGCCATAAATATGGTTGTCAGCATACGTGTGAGTAGCTCTTTGTTGCAGGATCAAAGGAGGAGATGAGCATGTGAATGGAGGAGTGAATGAATGGTGCATGCCTACAACACCAGGCCAGGATTCCTCCCACAGACCCCCATGGTGTGGCTCCTGCATCCCTCTCCCTCCCCATGGCTTAAACTTGGGCCACTGGGCAGGGTTTTAGCTACAAACAAACACACTGCCACTTCTTGAGAAGGGCTCCTACTAATTTGTTTCATGCAATTTTAATAATCTCCTTGACAAGCAGGAAGTGCAGGCAGGTGTCCAGAAGTCTCTGAGCAACGGTAGTTGACATAATACAGACAAAACATCTGGGCAGCACTGCTATCCTCTGCTTTCTTTTTTCTTCTCTCACTGTCCTCTGCTTCCTTCCTTCCTTCCTCCCCCTCCTATTCCCACCTCCTCCTTCTTTTCACAAACCAGAGTGACTACTGCACAGTCTAAGCAAAGCCAGCAGTTGCTTGAAGGTGAACACATGGCTCCAGAGGATTCCAGCCGCTGTGAGCTGGGAAGGGTCCTCAGAAAATATCCATCTTGTCCAACAATCTTAAACCTTATCTAGTGCTATTCCCTTGTTCAAACAGAATCCTGTTAGATCCCCAATAACTAAGAACTGTGAGTGCAGCTCCTCTATTTCTACTTCTCCCAATGGCCCTCGTGGAGTACACCCCATGCACTCATCGCAGAGAGCAGAACACCACACAGCGGACAAAGGGTGTGGTGTCCAGCAAGTTCCCCTTGAAGGTAGTTGGGGGCGAGGGGCTATGTTTGCTTACCTACTCCCTGGCAGCCTCTGGTTGTGGGTTGCTCATTGGGGGCATGTCATGTGACACCCTGCAAGGATGGGCTCTGTAGCAGAAGCTCTTAGCCAATGGGAAGCCAGCACTTACAGGTAGAAGTCATTTTTGGCTCATCATTCACTCACTCATTCATTCATTCATTCATTCATTTGTTGCAGGCCTGACATTGTCTGCCCACAGCCTGGAAGGGATGTATGTGAGTATCCAGGTTCCAGGCAAGCTCAACGGACGTGAAAGTATCCCGAGATGCCCAACTTGGACAGGGATGAAGTCAGAGGAACCTCTGGTGAAGCTGTGCCTGAAAAGTATCTGAGGTTAGCCAAGAAAAGAAGAGCAGATATGATGCCATAGGCAGAGGAATGGGTCGCCATGCTGGATGGTGTGAAGGTCTGGACTTGGGGCAGCCCACAGGATGAGACAGGAAATGCGAGGCAGAGGATGGTGACAGGAGAGGGTGAATGGGTAGCTTGAAGGGGGCAGTGCTGGGCCAGGCCAGAAGGATGGGAGCTGTGGAAGAGCAAGGTAGATATGATGCAGCCCTGAACCCCACACCTCAGCAAGTAGAGCCCATTCCGGGCCCACATCCAGGCTGACAAAGACCAACCAATCATTCTGTCCCTGCCTCCATTCACCACCACAAGACCCTAGAGAAAGGGAAAACTTCATTCTACACCCTGTTGCAGGAAAAGCCAGACTATTGTCATAGGATGCCTTCACACACACCTTCAGAAGTGGGCATGCGGTGTTGGCCCAGGACCTCCCTGCCTGTAATGGGCCCACAGTTGTTTCCTGTGCACTCACCACATGTCCCAAGCACTGTCTAGGAATGAGGGAACAGGGGTGGACAGAATAGGCAGGGTCCAGGAACCATGGGGAAGAGATGGCAGGATAAGTAGGGTCTTTCCTTCCTAGTGAAACCATGTTAGTAGGCGACATGGCCAGAGACCCAACTGATGCCCTGTTTAAAAACTGCACATGATGGCAAATTACACTAACTCTACTAACTCTAAAAATCTTTTGAGGAAATCCTGCTGGCTAAGTAGTCAGGAATCACAAAGATAATGTGAGGTTTTTGTTAGTAGTTCCTTAATCTAAAGAGAGAGAAACTGAAGCACAGAGAGGACAGGTAACTGTTAGGTGATCATAGTGATAAAGATTTGAACCTTAGACAGCTTGGCTTAGACATGATCGTAACCACTGACCCAAGCTACCTCTGCTATTCCCACCTCTGTCGTGGGGACTTACTTGGGCTTGAGGATACAGAGCTGGCACAGGAAGCTACTATAGCCTGTGTGAACATGGGCAAGTGACCTATTTTCTGTGCTTTAGTTTCCTCATCTGACAAATGGACCTGGCAGTCAGCTGATGAGGATTAACCACAGCAGTCAGTACCTGACATTCATGCTTCAAAAACGGTAAATCTGGTGTTGGCATAGTTACAGTCTCAGGGAAGGCCCTGAGTTGAGGTGAGGTTCCAAGACTGGGGGATTGTCCTAATTGGTGTGGCTCAGTTGGTTGGAGCATTGTTCAGTACAGCAAAATGCCACTGGCTCAATCCCTAGTCAGGGCACATACCTAGGTTGCATGTTCAATCCCCGGTTACAGTACATATAGGCGGCAAACAATCTATGTTTCTCTCTGTCTCTCTGTCTCTCTCTCCCCACTTTCCCCCTCTCTAAAATAAATAATATGAATAGAAAAAAGAGGGAAAAGACTGGAGACTACATCCCCATGATGTAGTCCCTACCCGGGGACCAATCTGGAAGGTGCCTGGCGCCAGGACCAGCCCCCCAGACCCCACTGTGCCCACACCCAGCCTCTGTTATGTCAGGAAAACAAAACAAAACAAAAAACAACCTGCACAGACCCTGGAAGGAAAAGAACCCAGCCAAATATGGGTTCAATGCTCCCAGTTCTGAGCATTTGCACTAGGCATTAGACTCAGCAGAAACCAGGAATCTGCAAGTCAAGTGTTCCTTTTTGCAAAGGAGAATGGTGGGTAAAGAGGAGCTGTTGCTGGGTTCATAGGCTGGACCAGGACTGAGACAACTGTGTCCCAAGACAGACCTGTGGCAAATGCATCTCATAGCAGAGATGAGTGGCGGCAGCAAGGCAAAGAAAATCAGAACAAGCAGCCTTGGGAATGACATGGTAGCCCAAGATGGAGAAGGAGGAAGGACAGGGCAGCAGGGGAGTGCAGGGAAGGACACTGGAAACCTGGGAACAGAATGTGCAAGGGTTCTGAGGAAAAAAGGAGCTTGGTGTTTGAGAGGCTGAAATAGTGAGTGAGCTGTGGGCAAAGGCACCCTAGACTGCTTCCTTTCTTCCCACCATCTATCAGGCAACACTCACTCCTGCCCAAGGTCACATGGTAATCTGAGGGTCACTTTCTTCCAGTCCTGCCTTTTCTCCACCTTCCTCTCCTTCCAGCGCCTTTCTCTTCTGTCTCTCTCACCTTCCCTTCCTCTCTACTGCTTCTTCACCTCTACAGACTCCAGCCCCAAATGTCTCTCTCTCTCTCTCCTCTTTCCCATCTCTCCTCTCTTTGAGTTTCTGTCTAACCCCCAACCCACAGCCACCCCCACCCAGGCCCCATGATCCCCAGGGCCTGTTCCACCTCCACCTGCCCCTTCCCCAGCAGGCACTGCCTCCAGTATCTTGGGCCTCGCTAATGCATTTCGCATGGCTCGTCAGTCAAACACACTTCTAATGTCCTTAAAGCACGCAGAAAATTGCATCCTTATGAAAAGGGGGGAAAAAGCAAATTGCCTGTTGGAGGTGGAGCTGCCAGGGCTCTCCAAGTGCACACCAAGTTCAGAGGGGCTGGGCTGGGCTGAGCTGGTGGAGGTGTCTGCCTGGGCTGGATCCAGAATGCAGCCTCCTCCCCACTGCTTTCCAGGCAGTGCCTAGATCTACTGCCTCGCCTCTTCACCCACTACCCTTGCCCATCTCTCCACACTGCTCCCTCCACTCTGAACTTCCTCCCACACCTTTAAGGTCAAGCTCCTAACTAACTGCCCCAGGGCCTTTGCATATGCTTTGCCAGTTACCTGGCACACACTCTTCTTGTCATTCAGGTTTCAACTGAAGGGTCAATTCCTTAAAAACTCATCCTGACCACCCTGACTAAAGCCTCCATTCACTCATTGTCTATTGCTTACTTTATTTTCTTTTTTTAATTTAATTTAATTATTGTGTATTACATCCATCCCATTTCCTCTCCCCTCACTTATTTTCTATGTGGTATTCATCAATTCCTGAAATAATCATTCGGATTTAATTGTGGCTTCTTTGTCATCTATCTAAGCCTCTTCACCTCTAGCATGAGCTCCTTGAATCAGTGTCTGTGTCCCCATGCCTAGCACAGTGGCTGGCACAAAGGAGATACTTCAATAAATACTTGGTGAATAGATGGATTCCAGACAGGCAGAGGCTGTCAGGGATCCAGAGACATCTTGGACCTCACACCCCAAACTGAACCTTCAGGCTGTTGGGTGAAGAACAGTGGAGACCCATAGAGCTGAAGTCAGACCCCAATTCTGTTGTTAATAGTTGTATGTTCCTAGGCAAGTTGCCTAACATCTCACTGAGCTTTATTTTTATCTGGGAAATGGGAGTAGGGCACCTACCTTACTGACTATCACAGGGAGGGAGGTGGGGACTGTGTCCTAGCACTGTGAACTGCCTGCCACACTTAGTGTTTGTTAAGTAAATGAATGGCCCCAGTACACTTGATTGATATCAGAGAGTCTGTGATGCCACTAATGTCAGACACCATTATTTCCTGAAACACAAAAAGGAAACATTTCAAAGCATTGCCAGTGAAACACTTACCCAATGCTTATCTAACTCTTTTCAATCTGTTAGGCATAGATTTTTATGGCAGATCACTGCTGAGTTTACATAGAAAGGAAAGTATCGGGGAAATCAGTGGGTTAAGATGTTTCTAAAACCTTCTATGGGTCAGAGATGCCTCTGAAAGGATCCCTCCAGCATCCCACAGCCCCATTCCAGTTGGCCGTTCCCTCACACGTGAGCCAGCCAAGCTCCTGCCATTGCTGCTGCCCCTTGTCTTTCTGCCACATGAACCCAAATTTGAGAAAGTGGAAGATGTTATCTTAAAGCTCATGATACTTAGTCATACAGTGTGAGAACCAGGACAAAGGGAACTTTTGAAGTCACACAAGTGGGAGGCTCATTGCAAAGTCAGGGAAGGGTCAGAATGGAAGGTCCTGCCAGGTCAGGTGCCTTCAACTGGCCTTACTCCAAACAGAAGGTGAATTCACCTTCTCCTGCACCATGAGTGTGGTGTGGCCTAGGAAGCAGGGAGGTGGAGAGCTTCACCCAGACCCAGACTGACTTAGTCTGCAAGGCCATGTCCGCAGGATCTGTACCTTCCCTACACTTTCAAACTGGGGCTAGAGAGGTGGTTTGAAGTCTCCTTCAGCTCTCAGAGCCTGGGCCAGGCTGAGCTGGAGGACCGGTGAGTGTCTGTCTGGTCCGACTTAGCCTGGCTTTGGCCCCTGGAAACCTAGGCATCAAGAAGCCTTGAGGGCAGAGGCTCCGCGGATCAAGTGGTTGGTTGCCTTTCAGGAACAAGGGAACTCAATCAAGAATGTCACTTTGGATCAGGGGTTCCTCTGCCGCACCAAAAGGAAATCAGGCCTGGGGGTGGGGCAAACGAAAATGATAGAGGTGCACTTTCTCCTCAAAACCTGGAGCTCGGGGAGGGTACCAGGTTGAGAGGCTGGAGTTGTCTCCGTGTCTTCCTAGGTACAGGAAGACAGCTCCCTCCTCCCCAGGAGATGCAGTTAGGTAGCCTGGGGTTACATTTCTCTCCTTCCACCTTACAGGTTTCCACCATTGACACCTCCCCGCCCCTACCCAGAGCAGGAGAATCCAGAACAGGGCAGGGGAGTAAACCAGAGTAACCTTTATAATTTTACAGAGTAGGAAGGCAGAAGGAGGGATGGGAGCTCCCGCATGCGGCTGCGCCTGTCATATTGTGGCGGCACCCATTCCCCTTGGAACCAACTGCGAGTGAGACTCAGACAGCCTTCGGACCGCTTTCCACCAGCCTCGCTCCAAGCCTTCCCAAGCGCCAGCAAGAGCCAGTAGGTTCCCACTGCCATCGACTTGGTCAAATTCAGGGGCACAAGGTCGGGGTGCAATCTTCCTTCCAGGCCCTTCAGTCAACCCTACCGTAAAATCTCCCCTACGGCCGGCCCCCACCCTTCCCTAAGTGTAGATTTCTCGCCGGTACGGGGTGCTGCAGCCAGGCTAATCCTGGTTCTCAGCCCTCTCACCGCCAGGGCTCTTAAAGTCTGAGGGTCCTGGCCACCCCCCTTGCACCCCTTCCCACTCTCCCCAAGTCCAACGCTTCCTCCAGACGCTCAAGCCCCCTCCCTCCCCAGCGGCCGCTGGCCCTGGAGCTCCGAAGGCGGGGCGCTGCGAAGAACTCTTCCGATTACTGGAGCCTCTCTGGGTTTCGTTTCACCAGGACCTCGGATAGGAGAAGAGATGTGAGCAGTGGGAGGAGGGGAGAGGGGGCAAAGGAACCTTCTCTCCCCGAAGTCCGGGAGGGATTGAGCGGAGGGGTTGCGGGAGGGCGGGGATGAGGCCCTCGGCTTCAGGGGCCAGAGCCGCGTGGCAGGAGCAGGTAGCACTCCGGGCAGGCGCAGAGCTTCACCTCCGAGGATGGGAGATGACCCTGTATCTCGCGTTGCGGGTGTGCGGGCTGCGACCCGCGCTCTGGAACTCAGCATTGGTGGCACATCGTTAACCTCCGCGCCTTCGCTCTCCCGGTAGCGGGCTGCAGGGTCGGTTGAGCCTCATGGAAACCTTAAGGGCTCGTTCTGCCGCGGCCGCTCGTACCCTGTCCCCAAGGAACTCAGTGGTGCAGGCAGTGACAGAAACCTCTCCCACCCCTGCCCGCACGGGAAGCTAGACCCCCTCCTCCACGGTCCTGCTTTCCCACTAATCAGCTGGTGATGTGACATCAATGCGGGAGTTGGGTTTCCTATCTGTGCCTGGCAATTAGTACTCGGTTGAACATTAGGGCCCCTATGCTCTGTTACTGTATTCACTGGACATGTTCCCCACCTAAAGCCCTCTTCCTTGGCAGCTGATTAGTCCAGTCCAGTGAGGGGGTTGCCTTGGAGAAACGAAGTATAACCACAGGATAATCTACATAAGATCACGTTCCTCCCCGATTTAGTAAAACCTGAGACCTGGAACGGACTTTAGGGAATGCGGGTCAGAACCCCTCTCTCCTTTTTGACCCTCCTTCCCTCTACAACTGTGCATGGCTGACAAATGCTGTAGTCCCCCAGGTCCTTGATAAGGGCTGCAGCTGGAATCTCAGTTCTCCAGGTGCAGCCCAGACAGAACGTCTAGGACCTTCACTTCCCACCAGTGTGCAGTGGAGAGGATTAAGTGCGGTAGTGTGTCTCACTTGGCCAGCCTGGGCCTTGAGCAAGAAGATACACAGACTGAGGACTGCTATGCTAAGTGGACTAGGGGCAGCAGGCAACAAGCTGGTTTTCACTCCTCCTGGTCCTAAATCAAATCCCTGAAATGCTCGGGCACCAGAAATTCAAGTGCAGGTTTCAGAAAGGGTAACCAAGCCACGACTTGAAATGTATGCCATGGCCACCACAGGTAGAGGCCATAGTTGTTCTCATATTCTGAAGTGCAAACCCCGCATCTGAGCATGACGTTTCTCTTTCTCGAGTGTTTGCTCCTGAAAGGATCTGGTTTTGAGTCCTTATTCTGCTTGGAACTCTACACAGCCAAGTTGTTTCGGACTTTCATCAGCAAAGTAGTCATCTCGCAACCCCAAACTGTGACCCTTGTCTTGGTAGGGAGATCAAAATGGGCACCCACACATGAGCCCCTTAGCCCAGCTTAGATCCGAGAGAAGGTATCCGAAGCCTTCCTGCACGGAGGGGGCGCCCGTGGGCATGCGAAACCAAGCCGTGGCCCTGGGAAGGGTGCCCCAGTGACCTCTGGCAGCTTCAAGGCCTCACGCCCAGTTAGGAACCCTCACTGCCCCGAGGCTCGTCCACCAGCCCCGCAGCCCTTCGTGTGCCGCGGAGGGCATGAAAGCTCAGAGGCTGGCGCTGCTGGGCTCGAGCTGCCATTGGTAGTGTCCTCTGTGAGGACCTCAAGTCCTTGTCTTCCATCGGCCTCCGGAAGGGCTGGCCAGGACCAAATAATCGGTCCATAAGGTCTCAGGAGACCTAATAAGCAACTGGAAGTAGCTATCAGCCCCGGCCACTTCCTTGAGTGAACCCCGAGGTGGCCTAGGGCTTCCGATTTTTTGACCGACTCCCGTAAGCCCTGGCTGCTATGCCTGCGAGCCCCAGGCTGAGCAGTTCAGACTAGCTCAGAAGCCCAGAGTGGAAGCGATTCTGACGATCCCACAGCCAGGCTCAGCAAGGGCCCGGGGTCCCTTCCACATGGCCCAGCAAAGGATATTTCAGAAGCCACTGAAAATATCTCTCAACTCCTCCCCACCCCCGTGTATATTCAGAAACCCCTCATTTAGACCCGCTGTGTCATAAAATATTTTATTGGGGGAAAAAAAAGCCCTCTTCGCAAGAGAGGGGTAGGGGCCTCAACAACGTCAAGAACCCCACCTCAGGGCTGATCTGCCAGGTTGTCCATGGGCGGTCTCCGCAGTGGTGACTTCCGCCGCCACAGGGTCCCCGACGCTGGGAAGCGGGTGTGTGCCTGCGGCATCCAGGCAGGTGAGGTTGTGGTAAGGAGCGGGGCGAAAATGCACATGGAGCGCCTGGCTCACGGAGCTCTGGGCAGAGATGACTTCCCGCAGCTGGGGTGAGTCTCCAGGCTAGAGCCAGGGGTGTGCTGGAGCCCAGGTTTGGCTTCAGGGTCTGTGTCCTTTCTTGTTTTGGCCCCTAACTGTTCGTATTCAAGGTAATAATAAAACGTTTACAAAGCAGACAGTGCGGAGGCAGAACGGCCAGCTCGCAGCTTCTCGCGGGCTAAGGGAGGCTACGGTGGCGCAGAGGATCCCCGGACTGCAAGGTCAGTCCGCGAGGCCCTGGTCGCTGGCCTCGCCCGGCGCCTCCGTTGGCTTCTCCGCCTCCTTGACTCGTTCCTGCTCAGTGAGCTGCTCGCTGGTGGGGATGGAGTTCTTCTTGGGTCGCCCTTTGGGCTTGGTGGGGGACTCCAGGCCGCCGCCCTGCAACACCTGCGCGGGGACGCCGGCACCCGTGAGCCGGGACAGGGCATCCCACGCCCTATGTTGGGCAGAGCCTGAAGGGCCCTCTGAGCCAACAGGCCAATTGAGGCCACGCCTAAACCAGGGAAATGGCAGCCATTTGATTGCGGCTGGGGAAAAACCCAGAGGCTGGGCCAGGGGTTCAAGACTGCCAGAAAGCAGAGGTTGCAGCGGGGCACAAAGAGATGTGCGCTGAGTGAGGGCACCCAGAGGAACAGAGAGAGCAGAGAGGGTCCCTTTGGGCACCAGGCGCCAAGGGCTGGATGGAGGTGTGTATGCACGTTGAGGGGTGGGGGGGTGAAAAGCTCTTGAAGAGCCCAGGGGCCTGGTGGCAACCTAGAGCGAAAGTGAAGAAACCACCAAACACTCACTATTTTCTTCCACTTCATCCTCCGATTTTGGTACCAAGTTTTCACCTGCAACTGGCTCAGGCCCAGGGACTCAGCGAGATCTATTCTGGAAAAAGCAGGGTGCACCCTCAGCAGGTCGAGCAGCCCCCTCCCAACTGCCCACTGAGCTAAGCCTGGCCCCGCGCTACCTGTCTGGTGTGGAGAGGTACTTCTGCTTCTCGAAGCGTTTCTCTAAGCCCATCAGCTGCAGCTCGGTGAACACGGTGCGGCTCCGACGCCCCTTCTTGGCCTTGGTGCCCGGCTCCCCGTTGCCGGTTGCCTCCAGCTTCCCACGGAGCTGCAGCTCCAAAGGCAGGTGTGGGGCGCCTGCAACGCTGGGCAGCCCAGGCCCAGCGGCCAGCAGTGCTGAGCCCAGTCCGGAACAGCCCAGCGGCGCCAGCGGAAACTTAAATACTGCTGCCTGCTCAGCCTTCAACACCGCTGCAGGGAGAGAAAGGAAAACCAGAAGAGCTCAGGCCCTGCTCCTCCTCCAGGAAACACCATCGGTATCCCGCACTGCCGACCAAGGCTAGTGCCTGGCCAGTGCCAACCAGTACAAAAGCCTTTTTTGCCTGGCTACAAACCTGAGATTTAAGCCACACCAAGGGTCCCGGCTCCAGTGTCACCCCAGTCTGGGAATGGGAACCTCCCCCACCCCGGACTCGGCCCTGGTGTTCCTCTGGCCTATGTCTTCTTTGAGATTTCGGTATTCTCAACAAACAAGTTTGAAGCTCGGAGGTGCACTGCGTGTTTCACGGAAAATCGAAACCAAGAAAAAAAAGGTAGATAGAAAGATGAGTGTTTACCCAATCAAATTGACATTGCTGTGTTTAGGAAAAGAATATCGGTGGAATAAGTAGGTCTACTCTCCCGTATGGGCACAACAGCCATGGGCAGGTGGTGGATCCACCGCAAGGATAGGTTTGAGCCCTTCCCAGAAATGTCAGAGTACCCCAGGAATCCCAAAATCATTTTTCCTGTTTTCAATTGTTAGTCTCTGCCCCATAAAGATGTTTCCATTTGCATTAGTCGTAAATGATTTTTTTTTTTTTTGCCCGCTTCAAACGAATTATTAGCCACGGTACAGTAGGAGGCAACGTCCAGCTGTGAGGCTGCATCAAAGCTGGACTTAAAACGAACAAACTGTCCTTGCTACCCCTTGGGAGAGCAGAATACAGGCTGGAGGGTAACCTTGGCCAGTAAGATGGCTGGTAGGGCTCGGGTCCCACTAGAACATGGAGGCCTCCCTTCCCGTCGTCTCACTGCGGGCAGGTGCTGTCCCAGAGAGTCAGAGAGGGCTGGCCGAGGTTCAACAGTAAGTGTGAGGAGGAAGACAGAGGGAAGACGGGAGAGGGAAGGCAAACACGCCCCACCAAGAGAGGCCAAGAGAGGAAGATGCAGGGTGAAGAGAACTGAGGAAAAGGCCAGAAGAACAAGGGTGAGGTAGAGAGGGCACTCGCCGAACAAGGCCGGCCCCACCAAGGAAGGAGGAAAACCCGGAGGATTAGGAAAGGCCCCAGTGGGCAACTCAAGTTCCACGAAGGCGCAGTAGACCTGGAAGCGAAAGGACCAATTGGGCAGCGGCTCATAGTTAGGCCTCTTGCACCCAGGCAAGGCTAAGGGACGTCGGTGCTGCAGTGGAGGCCGGTTTGTCGCCCACCTGAGATCAAGGGCTCCGGGAGGCTTCGGGCCGACTTGGGCCTGTGTCAGCCCCCTACACAACACTCGGAGATGCAGGCCTCCTCCCCAAGGTCCAGCTTCCCAGTTTGCCGGCAACCCGGCCACTCCCGGGCCAGTCTTTTGCGGCTAATGCCCACGAGCTCTCGGCCTGAGGTCGCTTTGACCCGCAGTCTGAGGTTGGCTGTCTGGACCTAAGCCCGCGTTGGGAATACAGGCTCCGTCCGCGGGCTGGAGGCCGCAGGGCAGCAGTGAAAAAGAGAGCGAGCAACCCTCCCCGCCTTCCCGGCCAGGGCAAGAGGCCTGGTTCCTGAACAGCCCGGCTCCTTGCCTCTCCGCTGCTCGGCGGGGCGCCGAGGGAACGTCCCGGCGTCCACGCACCCAGAGCTGCGTCCTCGCGACGGCGCGGCTGGCAACCTCCCTCCCAGCCTCCGGCACCCCAGGCCCCGCACGTACCCAGGTGGCTGTGGAAGGGCCTCGCGGCCAACAGCGCCTGCACACCAAACTTAAGCAGTTCGCCTGCGGCAGCGGCGGCAGCAGCGGCCGGTGCGGCGCCCTTAGGCCCTGGTGGCTCAGTGAGGATCTCCTCTATCATGAAGCTGCGGTAGCGGTGTGGCCTGTGATCGACGCAGCCCTCGGGCGGCCCGAAGCGCGCAGCACCGGGCTCCCCTGGCCGCTGCATCGCGGCACCCGCAGCTCAGCAGCAGCGGTGGCTCGGGCGCAGGGCCCGCGCGGGGCTCTAGGCCCGCCCGCAGCTCCCGGCGGCACGCGGGAGCCGGCTCATGCCCCCTCCCCCGCGGGCCGGCCGGGCGGAGGCGCAGGGCGCGGGCGGGGCGCTCGGGGCTCGGCCGGTCGGACCCGGGACTGCGCCCCCGCCCCGCGCCGCTGCGCCTCTAGCAAGGCTGGCTCCGCGTCACCGCCCCGCCCCACCCGACCGCCCCGCCCAGCGCCTCCCACCGCCCCCCACCCCACCCCACCCTCGGCTGAGCCCGAGGGAGGGCCGGAGTGAGGAGGAAGACTGGAGGGAGGGGGCCTCGAGAAGAGCCCGCGACCCAGACTGAGGGAGACCCAGCGGAGCGCACACCCAGGAAGAGAGCAAGAGAGTACGGGAGAGGAGACCCCCAGAGAAGGGAGCAAAGGGACCGAGAAAGGTGAGAGAGGGGCCAAAGCGAGACAGCAAGGGCCACCCAAGATGCAAGACAGAGATGTGAGGGTGCCAGGGACGTCGAGCCGTGCGCAGAGACCAACAGAGGCTCTGGAGCCAACCGGGCCGTGACGTGCCGGCGGGCGCAGAGGAAAGCAGGGTAAAAAAAGAGGGGGTAGTAAAGAAAGAGAGGGGATGGCTAGGAAGGGGAGTAGCCTGGGTAGGCGTTAAGAAGCCCGGGAGAGGTCGGGAGGAAGAAGCCAAGGCCACCTGACTCGGCTGGGAGACGGGTGGCGGTGCGTGGCCTCGCCTCCCGGCCCGGTGCAGGACGCCCAGCCTGCAGGGATGCCTGCGGTGGGTGGGGGTGCAACTCGTGGAACAGAGGCTGTACCTGTGCATTCCCGCCTTTGTTTATCAGGTACGACTTCATTCCCACACCTCCCCACTGCCCCAGCGGCCCTGGGAGACAAACTTTCTCCAGCTTCAATCTGCAATTCATATTGCCAAGTGGTTCGTGGACACACACTTGTCCTTGGCAATTCCAGGGAACTATGGGGTGGGTTGTATTCTCATAGATAGAAGGGATGGATGAGAGGAGACGAAGCAGCTGCACTCCGCACTTTCTCAGCTTTGGAGCCTCAGAAAAACCGGTACTGGACAGATCTGAGTGAGGGGCCACAGCATGCCATGGGAGTAGAGGGGAAAACTCTGGAGTGAGGTATCTCATCTTGGAGCCTTATTAAGTTTCCCAATATGATTAAGAAAGACTAGCCCACTCAAGCTCCTTCTTCTCATCATTGTAGGAATACAAGCTCCAGCTGTGGTGGGAACAACCCCAAACCTCACCTCGCCTCTGAGCTTCTTTCTTTGCCCCTGCCACTCAGGTCAGGGCACTGCTCCATTCTGGGCTTCAGTGTCCTGACTTGTCCGAAGGAGATGCTGACATTTGGCTCCAGTTAGGTCGTGAAACTGGAGTGGGGGTCCTGCACCCGCTGACTCCACTAGGTCTGATGAGTAGAGATACATAGTTCATTCATCAGGGCAAGGAGGATCAGGTGAAGGTGGATAAAGATGGATGTCCTGGAAGGGTATCACCCCCCAGGAGTTCCCCACCTGGGGTCTTGGGCCAGTTCTTCCTGTGTGAGCTTGTCCTGGGGCTTCAGTGGTCACTCCAGAAAATAGAGCTTACCATACCCAAGGCCAAATCCCATTTCAAGGTGATGGAAGTTTCTGTAGCTCCAGCTTCTAGCAGGGAAGACCTGAGGCTGGCCCCAGGCCCTAGCATCTACCCCAGACTTCATGTGGATTAGGAGATGGCTAAGATTCCTTGTCCACAGGGACAAAGAGTGTCTTACTAGAGGCTCTGGCAAGACTAGGACCCTAAGAATCCAGCTGCTTCTCCCACCGTTGTTAAGAGACTTCGGCTGGGGCTGCCCCTTCCCGAACCTCACAGTCATCATCAGGACAGAAAAGTGGCTTCCATGGGTGGTAATGTGGGTCACTGGGTTTTTCAGAAGGGGATGGTATGGTAACAGTGATGGCACCCAAACAAGGCAGGCCTCTCTCCCAGGGAGGGGTGCAGAGACAGAGGTAGAGCCAGCCTTGGTTGGCCCAGAAGCTGCCAGGCAGATAGAAAAGCTCAGTCTCCAGGAGCCCTGAGCAGCCTTCTCCACACAGGTAGACACAGAGAACCAACCCCTCTCTAGATGGATGCTGAGCGTGTCATTCTCTACAACCACCAACTTTTCTCAGATCGGGAAACTGAGGCCCAGCAAGAAGGCTCAAGGACCACAGTGAGTAGGGTTGGTTTTATCTCTTGCTTCCTGCAAATATAGTATGGAGCCCATTATCCCACCCATTCCCCACCCCCACCTCCGCCCCTGCATTCCAGGAGAGCCAGACCAATGTCTACTCCTTTTCTTACTCCCACATCTTCCCAAGGGAATAGCCTGGGGATAGTAGCTTCATTGGAGAGTCAGGCCCAGCCACTCCACTCCATCCCTTCACCTCTTCTTTGGACCCCTACCTGAAGCTCCTAGCTCTGAAACATCTCTGTCCCCAAGCAGGGGCTCAGATCCTGCAGAGAGAGCTTAGGTCCCAGATCCGAGTGTTTGGGGATCGCACTGATCAGCCCTCACCAAACCTATTTTGCCCCCAGGATAACTCAGATTTAGGGGCAGGTCATTTTTAGAATCAAGGTCTCACCTCTTTCTTGACTTGGGAAAGTCCAAGACTAGTGCAGTCCAGTCCCCAGCCCCATTTCAAAGGCGCAGAAGCTACAGAGTAACACCGCCCCCCGCCCCCCACTTGAAATCGGGCCAGGGCTTTTTCCCGGTGGCCAGGAGAAGCCTGAGCGCAAGGGAGGCTCCTGGGAATGAGGCCCCGGTTCCTTGAGGGAATGACTGGCAGGCCTTGGCAGGCTCCAAGGGCTGGGAAAACCCGGCCTCCACCTTGTCAGCCTCCCTGCCCCCGCCCCGCACCCTTCTCGGTGAGTAGGCCTCGGATCACCTCCTCCGGACGCGGTCTTCCCGCATCGCCATTCCAAAGCAGATCCAGCAGCAGAGAAACAAACCCCCTTTAGGCGAAATAATGCGCACCAACAGCCTCCTTTCCCGCGGGAATTGCCGCGTTGGCGCCGGCGCAGCATTTTCTCAGAGTGGGGTCTATTCCGCCGGGAATAGAGGCCCAAAGAAGAAAGTCCCTGCGTAGGGCGGCCCCCGGGCCCCCAGGCGGTCCCAGCCTGGCAGACTCATCCCAGTGGCGAAGCCACTCCGCTCGACGCCTGCGACCCAGTGGGCCTCCCGCCGCCACCGCGAAAATCCCGGAAATCGTCCGCTCGCAGCGGGCGCTGTGGAAAAGGTGACCTCAGCGCCCGAGGCCAGACGCCCTTTCCCGCAACGGGCCACGAGGGGCTTCTGGCAGCAGGAGGCCCGGCGCCACCCGGACGCCGGGTGGGTTCCCTCCTCAACCGCTTCTCAGCTTCTCGCACCCAGAGCCTCGAGGAGACTGTGGCACCGGGGCAGATGTACCTCTGTCCTTAATCCAACCTCTCTATACAGGGCACAGGTGCCAGACCCTCAGCTCTTCCAGCGCAACCTTTCTCCTCCTGCAGAGCCTTCGGGTAGGTTCTGAAGTCGCGGGGGGGGGGGGGAGCCCCTATACGGACGGGGCATTTGAGTTCGGGAGCGGGCAGAAGGGGCAAGGTAGGGGCCTGGGTCTGGGTCTGGGTACTTTTGCATTGCCTGCAGGGTCCGGGCTGCCCCCAGTCCCCGGGCAGACCCTCGCCTGTTTCCCGCCTCTCCTCTCCCAGTTGCCTGGAGTTTATGTTTAACTTGGCAAAACTCAGGGCGGGAATGGAGGGGCGGTTTTTTCTGGATCGGTGGGCTCACCTCTCGTTGCAACCGTCCAGCAGTTGTCCCCGGAGAGCCCTGCCACCACCGCCACCACCAGTTGGTGGACCCTGACGAGCTCTGCTAGCCGGGCCCCGCTGCATTCCCGCACCCTGCGGCGCCGTCAGCGTCTGGGACAAAGCTCGTCCTCGTCTCCCTTTCTTCCTTCAGCCTTTGGTTCTGATCACCTCCGCCTCAGGCAGGCCGGCGCTGGTGACTGTGGCTGTAGGGTCGGCGCACCCATCGGTCTCTCGGTGAGCTGTGCGGGGCGGAGGCCACCTGGACCCGGCCGGGATAGCACGGTCCTGCGCGCAACACGCACCCGGTTCTTGCTTGAATGTCTGCAGCTAAGATTGGAGACACTTTGTCTTGCCTTCAAAACAGGAACTACCGGGGTTATAAAACTATCCCCTCCTCACATTCGCAGGCCACAGCTCCCTGGGACCACACTGTAACCCTCCCCTTGTAAAAGCGGGTGTCCGCGACGCCTTTCTGTAGAGAGTTTCGAGTCATCTGTGGACTTTTCGTTTTGAATCATTTCAAACCCTTGTAAGGTCGGGGCTCGAATAGCGTTTTGGGACAGCGTCTTAAGACATAGCCCTCCTCTCCTGTTCAAATGCTCTCTCTTGGAGTAATTTACATGTTTTTTCCTTTGGAATTGCTGGCTTCTTAAAATGTGTGATTTTATTTAGAAGTGTTCGTTTTAAAAGATCCATAGGTAAGTAATAACCGCTTTGACCCATGGAAAACCGGTTCTTGGTGCCACCCAGGAACCCAGGGCTATTCTGCGGGACCCAGCGCAGTCCCCGGGCTGCTGCCCGGGCTGCTTCCCCCAGCTGATCCAGCCTCTATTTCACGCCCACACTTCCGCGGCCCCTCGGTTCTCAGTGCTAGGTTGGATCTGAGTCGGGGAGGCAACACCCAAAGCGAGGAAGCCGGAGCCGCGGTCGCCTCGCTGTGGGTTCCTCCACGCGGCTGGTGCGCAGATGCTTCCAGGCTGTGTTCTGCCTGAGCTGTGGGCGCTGTGCCCCAGACACGAGCGTGCCATGGCCGGGACGCTGGGTCGGACTCCTGTTCTGGCTTGGAGCGTTCCGGCCTTTTGGGGAGAGCGAATGTCGTGTTGGAGACTCCATCCCAGCAGGTGCCAAGTCACCAGCTCGCCCCTAGATGCTGCGAACTTGAAGACGCAGGGGGCTGCATCTGAAAAGCAAAGAGAAGACTCCCCTGATGAAGGCCTGGTCTTTGTGAGCAAAGGCAAGACAAGCATGAAGACGCTAGAGTTTTTCCTTTCCTTTTTTTCTTTTCCTATTTTTTTCCCCTTACTTCTTTGCTCTCCCTTCCCTTCCTCCATTAGTCCATTTCTTCTTTTATTACCTTGCCCTTCTGTGCCTACATCACATTCTGTTGCTGTCACTCTCCTTCCCTACTGCTCCCCTCTCCCTTTTGCTGTTACTTTCTACCAGAAAAAAGGCCAAGCCACAGTCTGTCCCCTAAATACTAAAGAGGCAGGCTTCCCACTTACCGTCAACCCCCCACCCCAAGGTGTTAGATGCAGATCCCTTGAAGGGTTCTGTGATCCATTTACTTGGGCCAGGGATTCATCCCAGCCAGCCCGGCAGCCTGGAGAGGTGGAGGGCAAAGCCAGTTAGGCAAGGCATCCTAGCCCTGCCTCCCAGCCAGGTAAAGGAGGACAAATACACCTCCTCCAGGATACCTTCCAGAAGCTGGTGAAAGGCCAGCTAACATTGCCTGTTTAAGCAGGGACTCACACTGGTATTTCTCCTCCGACACAGAAGTTCCTTTTCCACCTGAGAATGGAAAAGAGGGGAAGAAGGATTCTACAGGAAATCCAGAGAGGCCACAGCTGCCCTACCCCCTCAGAAGCCAGGCCAGGACTGGCCTCTGGTTCCTAGGCTCGAGGCCAGCACTCCTCCCTCCTACTGGTCTGAGCACGAGGAATGAGCCAGGAGCCTGGTGCACTATCCAGAGTTTCTGAGCTTTCCTGCCCTCCTCTCCCATCACACCTGTGCTTTCTGCACTATCTTGTACTTACTTCTCTTTGCCAGGGTGCCAGAACAGGCTCAAAGGCCCTGCTCACAAACGCCCAAATGCCATGCAGAGCACACAGGGGACCCCGCAATAAGCCCAGGACCTCTGATTTCAGGTTCTTTTCTGCTACCGGCCTTGAGCAAGTCCATTCCCTGACCAAGCATCAGTTTCTCCATATGAAAAGATGACAGGGGGTGGACTGAGTGAATCCTCCTTACCAATATTAAGAGACTAAATCAGGAGTCACAAAACTACTCTGTAAAGGGCAAGATAAGTAAATAGTTTAGGTTCTGCCAGTCATGCAGTTCTGTTGCGGCAACTCCACTCCGCTGTTATTGCGAAAGCAGCCATAGGTGATACATAAATGATGAGTTCCCATCAAACTTCATCTATGTACAGCAGCACAACTTGAATTTCATGTAATTTTCACATGTCATGAAATATTGTTCTTTGGATTTATTTCAGCCATTTAAAATTGTAAAAACCATTCTCAGTTTACAGTCATACAAAAACAGTTCATAGGCAATAGTCTCATGGTCTAGAGTTACTTTTTTTTTTTTTTTTTTTGATTGCAGGAATGTATCCCTCACATATCAGAAGTGTTGCATTATCTAAAAATGTTATAATTAAATTTTTTTCACAGTGTTGGGGCCTTAGAAACAAGTCATCTTGTACATTTCCGATTCCCATGTCTGAATTCTCAACAATTTAATACCTTTCTGATATTAATACACCTAGACACTGGGCTGGATGCTTTAGTCATCTCATTTAATCCCACAATAGTCTTTGGAGTAGAGGTTACTCACCCTACTTCCCAACTCTTTGCACACCCCAGGTGACAGGGTGTTTTGCTCCTTTAAATGACAGCCATAATAGACTCTGAGGGCTGCTTATAGCCCAGTGATCTGGCCTGCAGCCCGGGAGGGTGAAGGCCACCATGGATCTGTGTACTCCCTCTGGTCCAGTTCTTCCCATCACTTCTCCATTCCATCTAAATACTCTCCAGCTGGTGAAATGTGGATGGACTGGAGGGCCATGGCCTTGTTCTGGGAGTTTCCCAAGCCCTGAGCCTCTGCAAGCCTTTGCAGCTGCCACGGGACAAAAGTTGCAAGGAATAAGCAAAGGGAAAGAATATGACAGAAGAATTACTATTATAAATACGTTACTTACCAAAAGTATTTCAGACAATCTTATTGGACACCTCCTCCCCATCCCTATCCTCAAAGGCTCTTGCTCCCTCTGCTGGCAAGATTGAGTCCTAACCAGGCTCACTAAGGCCCTCTTTTCCTCTTTAAAAGGAAAACCCACCAAGGACTTTCCCTCCCTTTATGTACGAGACACCTGCAGGATGTGAGGATACAAAGAAGAAAAAAAAAGGCATTTCAACCATCCTCGAGAAGTGAGACAGGCAGATGTGCTCACAACTGACAGGAGAGCTGTGGGAATGGCAAGTAGTGGGTGGCAGATGCAGACTGGTGCTCACAGCTTCCGGAGGGTAATGTTCTAATAGTGAGGTGGCTGTGCGTCTCTTTTGTTAAACGTTTGAATACTTTTAGTGCCAGCCATGGCTAGCCTGCAGAGACCTAGCAGCTCCATGCAGGTATGGTCCATGGGGAAGTTTCCTGCTGCAGAGGGGTCTCTCAGTCCAGTTATGGGCTCCACATGTACTCCCCAACTTACACCAGACCCCGGAACCGCTGGAGGAACCCACCACAGTGCCCCTCCCCCTTATAAGTATCTCATTTCATCTCAGGTCTAGGAAGAGGACACTTGACCCTTAATTTACAAGCAAGGAAAAGGGCAGAGGGGCAACCTAATTTGCCCAAGTGGCAGAGCCAGGGTTTGAGCCAGTCCTCCCTCCGTAGCACCACTGTGGCCTTTTGGGGTCCTCCCCCATTTTCTCTCCAGCCCTGATTGCTACTGAGGTTCAGACTAGTAGTTTCAGTGGCCAAAGGCCAGTTCACACCAGTGTACAAAGGTCCACCACACTTACTGTGTCCAAACATGGGCTCCCCATCACTTGCCCCTCCCAGGCTGTTGTTCCTGCTCCCAGTGTCTGGGATGGGTAGAGAAGAGCTGCTGAAGCAGCCATAGATGTGGACGCACCTGCTGACCACTGAACAGGGAGAGCCCTGGGAGGCGGAGCTTGTTCCTGCCAGAGCCAATAGCACACAAGCAACCCCAGTGGGAGGACAGGGCAGCCAGGGTACACAGTTCCCTCCACAGGATGGCCCCCATGCTGGTCCCAACCCAGGCCCATCCCAGCTGTCTAGGAGAGCAGATGGGTGTCAAGAAGAGAGGGTGACATAAGGTGGTGGCTCTGGGAAGGACAGGCCATTCTGGGAACCCAAGAAGAGTTAAGAAAGGCAGGGGAGGAGGCAGCTGAGGAGGCACCTGTCCTGATATGGCAGCTAGGCACAAGGCGGAAGAGGAGCACCACTTGCCAGGGCTGGAAAGCCCTCTGGAAACACAGAGTTCAGAGTGGGGGGTCAAAAACCTGGGAGGTCTGGACAGCCAACCTGCTTGAGGATGAAACAAGCTTGTTCCCACATGGTTTTGCATCTGATGGTGCCCACAGCAGCTGCTCTCAGACAAGGAGTTATAATTGCAGACCTTCCTGGTGCCTAAAGACAGCTCCAGATCTGTCTGGAGGCCTCTGTTGTAACCACTAACTCCCAGGGGTCACTGACTGTGCTATGAATGGAGCTCCTGGATGTACAATATATCACCCACAGCAGTCCTGCCAATTATTTGTTTCCTTCTGTTCTCATAGAACCAAATGGGGCTATAGAGACTGTTATCATTGTGTTCCAGGATATTCTGTATGCCCCTTTCCCGGATGATAAGCTACATGTTGAAACAAAGGACAATATAGCCTATATGCACACTTCATGTTAAAAATCTACCTTAATTTAGGAACCTAGTGACTTGCTGTTTTATGTGTCTATTACAGGTTGGAGCAAAATGTGTCTCTGGGAGTTTTGAGTGAGGGAAATGTGGTAGGCAAAATTCTAAGACTGCCCCCTGGTGTACATGTCCTGTATAATCCCTGCCCTGGAATATGGGCTGACTGTCCAGTGATAGGCTATTGCTGCCTTGATCCAGTACTGTAGGAGGGAAAAAAAGCTAACGTCTGTGATGGGTTACTGTTGAATTGACCCACAGGGCCAGGACCCCAGGGTAATCTCCAGGAGCTGAGAGCAAGGAAGCATTCTATGGGCAGCCTGAGTTGACCCTCCAAGGGGGTCCATCCTCCACTGGGCCTCCAGGTGAAACCACTGCCCAGCCAGTGCCTCAACTGCCACTCTATTAGACCCGAAGCAGAGCACCCACCTAAGCCCTGTCTGGACCCCTGACCCACAGATACCCTGCAATAACAAGTGTGTGTTGTTTTAAGTCACTCCACTGGTGGAGATTTGGTTTGCTACAAGAGAAACTAATTTAGTAAAGGCGTTGTGCATAAGCAAAACTTGACTTCATTTTCAGCAGAGAAAATATAGAAGAACAGGACACCACTTTAGGGAACTTTGCTCTCCACCATGACCCAGGAGCAAAGCTGGCGATCTGCCTGCTGAGGCACTATGACACATCTTTGTCCCCCTCTGAGTGTGCTTGCTATTGTCCTGGCTGCAGTGTAGGTGGGGCCTGTGTGGTGCTTCCCTGTCCAGGGTGGAGATGAGGATTAATTTTAGTTGTCCTGTATCTTCATGTCTTGCAACTGCCATCTTGCGGTAAGTAAAAGTGAATCCCAGGAAGACCCCACCCAGAGATGGGGGGCTGTTCCTGAGGCTTCAGAGTTAGCTGATGGTGAACACCGACATGGTGTGAGAAGTGGTGTCCAGCTCCCCTTTCTCTCACCAGATGCCCCAATTAACTCTCATGGGCTCTAAGAGACAGGACAAGATAGCAGATGGAAGCCAGCCTCACTCTCAGATTACAGGTCTGGCGTGCTGGGAGCCTGCTCTGCTCAACACATGTGGAGTTTGCTCTGAAGACCTGAGTTTGCTTGGGTCTCAGCCCCCGACCCCCAGTCCTATTCTGTGGCAGATGGACTGCCCACAGGAGGCCTCTCCTCCCCTCCGTCCCAATGACACACTTCAGTTGTGGGTCCCCATCTCTGCCTGCTACATCTGCATCTGGACTCCCAACAAGTGCCCAAGGTGGCTTGTGTGATGGGACCTTTCTTCTTTCTGGCTGGGCCTGGGCCATGGTCAGCATGGCTTTGATGCAGAGCTGGCCTTTCTCTAGCCCTCACTGTCCTCTTCTCATTCCCCCAGCATTTGGGGAAAGCCAGGCAGCACATAGGTGAGTGGCAGACCATGGCTGAATTCTACTGGAGTGAATTGTAGACTGTGAACAGCTGTAGTGAACACAGCACTAATGATATCACGTCACCATAGGATGTTTATTATTTTTTAAAAGATTTTATTCATTATTTTTAAAGAGAAGGGCAGGGAGGGAGGAAGAAAGGGCGAGAAACATCAATGTATGGTTGCCTTTCATCTGCCTCCACCTAAGGACCTGGCTGGAGACCTGGCTTGCAACCTGGTTATATGCCCTGGCTGGGAATTGAACCAGCGACCTTAAGGTTCACAGGCCAGCACCCCATCCACTGAGCCACCAGCTAGGATTTATAATAATAATAATAATTATTATTATTATTATTTTATCTTTCTGATTAAGTCTTCCCTTCAATTTGCCATTGAGGTGGCTTCACTGTTCTCACATGCTGGCCACTGTCCTTTCAATGGATGAGTCCTGCCTCAGCCCCAGGACCAAGCAGGCAGCAGTGCCCATGGATGCAGACAGTGTTGTAGCTGGGTTCATTTTAATAGTTATTTCCCATCTTTGGTAAGTGATACTGGTGTCTTCATTACTTAAAATCTGATACATTTTAAATACATTTATTTAGTAAGAAAAAAGATGTAATACAACAACAATAAAATTTAAAAAAAAAAAAAGAAAGAAAAACATTTTCTTTTAAAAGAAAAAAACACAACCCTCAGATTGATGGTAGCCCAGGTAGTTCACAAGGAAACAACATGACGGTGGAGTTAGAGCTGTTAGGTCAGGGCTTGCGCTCAGTGACCTGGGGCACCAGCCTTTTCTGTGCCTCAGTTTCTTCAACTGAGAAAGAAGAAAACCTTGGGAGGATCTTCACAAAGTTCTCAGCCAGTGCTTTATATAGAATTAACCCCTAGTGTTCAGAAACCTGCACAGGGCACCCTCAGGGCACAGGGCACAGAGGCTGCCCGATGCCTCCCAGCAGGGCTCACCTCACCTGGTCAGATGCTGCTGGTGGACCTGAGTTTGAGTGGGGCTGCCCCAGCACTGTGACCTGCAGCCTGATCCTCCTCTGCCACCTGCTTTTCGTGTTTCTCAACAGGACCCTTAGCTCATGGGTAGAGAAAGTGACTGGCACAGCAGTGTTTGACAGGGCACTTTACCCAATCAGTGAGTGTGAACAAATAAAGTGAACAAATGAAGCACCAGGAAGGCTCCAAACTGTGTCATGGCCATGCAGCTACCTCGATGTGCCTGAGCCCTTGGTGGTGGGAGGCATAGGCCAGCCTCTGAAAGAGGGTCACCCAAATCTAGCTGAACACAACCCTTTGGAAGGAGCCCTGCCGCAGGGTGAGATAGCGGGTCCGAAGCCTATGCCTAAGAGACTGTCTGACATAAAGGCCCAACTCAATGTCCACATACTTCCTAACAGGAGCAAAGGGAACCTACCTGCCAGGTGGCAGCCAGCCAGCCAATGGCCAGACTGAAGCACTGTGATGGGTGCAGAAGGCTGGGGGCTTCTGAGGCTGGCAGCCTCTCCTGGGAGCTGACATGGGCAGCATAAGATGCAAGGAGTGCTCAGTGGGTGAGGGCAGTGCTTGAGGGAAACTGCAGCTGTAGTCATTCTTGAACATTTAGTTCTGGGAGCCAGGTGAGACTTCCTGGGGGCTCAGGGACCATGGCCCCACATCATATCTGGCTATAAGTTGTTTTGTTGCCAATGAAAGACAAGAGTCTGCTAGAAATCCAGGCACTCTTTCAAAAGACCAGTGCAAAAAAATCTCATTCACAGACATTCACCCTGGGCTCTGAGAGAGGGAGGGTAAATGGGAGGAGACTGCAGTTGTGCATGGACAGACTGGGTTGCGTGGCTCTCAGGGAAGAGAGGAAGGGACAGATGCCAGGGTCCCTGTGCTGAGTCCCTCTTCCACATCAGCCAAGATGCCATCTTTCCTGGGTCAAGCACTCCCCTCCACACTGCACCTGCCTGGGCATGTGCACCAGTCCCACCCTCCTGACTCCCAGTGGCCCTGCCCTGCCAGCTTTTGACTTGCATAGGAGTCAGCTGGCTTTGGCCAGCCTGGGGCCTTGGTGCAGACTCTTGGAAGGCTCTCAAGAAGATCTGGGCAAGCTTGGGGAAAGATCAAGTTGTGTAGATCTAGGGCAGGGTCCATTTTTCTCTTGCAAGCCTGACCAGCACTATGATTCCTGTGAAGATCCCTCCCTTCACAGGGCCATCTTGGTCTATTCGCCCTGCCAACTCCCTGAGACCCCCCACCCCACCACAAAGATCCATGATAGTGGCTGGCCTTGGTGTACCCTGAGATTCTTTCAGGAACTGAGCCTAACAGGCAGCTGGCAAAGGCAGATTGCAGGGTGCCTCTGGCCTCTTACTGATACCCCCACTTCACAGTGCTGGTGGAAGACGGCCCTGATGCATACCTTGGCTCCTCTGGCCCCTCCCTTGTACAACCAGGCCCAACAGAGACAACCACAAACTTGAGATAGTTTTGTAGCTTCAAATAGGCATTACAGGGCTGGTTACAGGTAGCACCTCACATTAGTCAGCACCCAGTGGTGGGATTCAGGCCACATCAGAACATGACATAATTAGATGCACAAGTGGCACACCCAAAAGGAGACCTTGGCAGCCATCAGACCATTCTGGGCCAAATTCTGCTCCCTGGGTCAGCCCCTGGACAACAGGGGCTATGCTGTGGTTGAAGTCAACTTATGCTGTGGTTGAAGTCAATCCTTACAGTCAGCAAGCCCAAGGGTCAACAGCGATCAAGATTCAACTACAGCAGGAGGGTTCACAAGACCCACACAAAGGACATTCCTGGAGCATCTAGCTCGGTGACTAGGGAGACTGTGCCAGTGAACCCCCAAGATACTTACTATATAAGGCCACCATACCAAGATTAGGAGGCATAGCAGATCTACCTAATACACATAAACAAATACAGTGAGGCAGCCAAAATGGGAAAACAATGAAAAATGCTCCCACTAAAGAAACAGGATAAATTCCTAGAAATAAAACTAAATGAAATGGAGGCAACCAACCTACCCAATAAAGAGCTCAAAACAATGATTAAAAGGTTGCTCAAGGAATTTAGGGAAAGAATGGATAAACTTGGATATTATCTCACTGATAAACTCAGTGAGAACTTAAAAATATAGTCAAAATAAAAAACATAGAAAACACAAAAAATGAATCAGTCAGAAATAAAGAATATAATACCTAAAATGAAGAATGCACTAGAAGTAATCAACAGCAGGTTAGATGAAGCCAAAGATCAAATCAGAAATTTGGAAGACAAGATAGCAAGAAACACCAATCAGAGAAGCAAAAAGAAAAAACTAATTTTAAGCAATGAGAGTAGTTTAAGGGACCTTTGGGAGAACAAGCATAAAAACTTCTACATGATAGGGTATGAGGAGGAAGAGAGAGAGAGAGAGCAAGGGATTAAAAACCTATTTGAAGAAATAATTACTGAAAACTTCACTAACTTGGTAAAAGAAAAGAAAATTCAAGCCTAGAAAGTGCAAAGAGTCCCAACCAAATGAATACAAAGAGGCACGCACCAAGACACATCATAATTAAAGTGGAAAAAGTTAAAGGCAGAATCTTAAAAGCAGCAAGAGAACATTAGTAACCTACAAAGGAGCTCCTATAAGACTTTTAGCTGATTTCTCAACATAAACATTTCATGATGAAAGGGATATTGCCACAAAATAAACATAGTGATGAAAAGCAAAGACCTACAACCAAGACTACTCTATCCAGATGCTTCTAGGTACACAGAAAATCCTTGCTACTGTTCGAATAAGTATTTGCTAGTACATGCAGAAGCCCTCTGCATTAGGTGGTACTGCCCCATCTTTCTGATGAGGAAACTGAGTCTTGGAGGCATTAAAGAAATTGTCCAGGACAGTTAGTATGGGCATAGTCAAGATCCAAATCCTAGTCCTGACTGGTGTGGCTCAGTTAGTTGGTAGTTGGACATCATTCCCAAAAGCATAAGTTCTCTGGTTCGATTTCTGGTCTGGGCACATGCCTGGGTTGTGGGTTAGATCATCAGTTAGGGCACCTACAAGAGGCAACTGATCGATGTTTCTCTCTCACATCAAAGTTACTCTCCCCTCTCTTTCTCCCTCCCTTCCCATTTCTCTAAAAATAAAATCTTTAAAAAGAAAGATTCAAACACTATGCTAGAAGACCTATGGGGGCCCAGCTCTGGTGGAAATGGCAGAGATGAAACTCCTATATACCAATACTCTGAAAAAAAAAGATAGAGAGTGAAGGCCTGAGAGGTCTGGAAGCAGATGCTGGTGCTCAGGTATGTGTTTCAGAGCAGTCTGGGAAGCTTGGATGCAGAGTTGCTGCCAGTGATTCTAGGTAGATGTTAGCATGGCCTCCTCCCATCCCACAGTACCCTTCCAGCAGGCACTTTTCTTGTATAAGGGGCTTCCAGGCCCAGAGTCATACAGCGGGCCAGGGAAAGGGTGGCTACTGGAGCCAGGTAGGTGAAAGCCCTCCCTCAGTGCCCAGAGTTCCTGGCTGCTTCCCATTACAGGCTCACAGCCCCCAGCTCTGTCTGGTGCAGGCTTAGCCTTGGGTTTGAGATATTTGAGCGAAGCCAGGAATCTTCCCAGGATGGGCTGGAAAGAGGAAATGCACGGACTGGACAGATGACTCAGGGTGAACCATTTTTCCCCTCCTTTCCTCTCTCCCTTGAGCCTCAGCTTCTCCCCTGGGGAATGGATGAGTGGTGGATTTTGGGAGGGAGCCCCTGGGTGCAGGCATTTTCCTAGAGGGTGTGACTGACCTGCAATGAATAGCTCTGGTGCCATCAAGTTGATGAGTGAAAACTTTTGAGGAGAGGAAGAAGAGGTTATGGGAGTGTCTCTCCTCTTCTCAGGGAAGGAGGCGTTTATGTATTATGTTTATTTATCTTTTAATCGCAAGGTTCACAACCTGCACCTTCACCCCCACTGAGAACTTTGTATTTTCTAGGGAGGTGGGGGCAATTTCTGATATTTAAAAACACTGAAAAGAAGGATTCTATAATAGTATCATCTCTGCCCCTGTGGCTTTCCTAGGGCTGCAGTAACAAAGAACCACAGACAAGGTGACTTAGAACAACAGAGATCTAGTCTGTCAGTCCTAAAGGCTGATAGTCCAGGGTCAAGGTGTGGGCTTCTCTTCCCGATTCTGCTGGTGCCAACACTCTTTAGCTCATGGACATTCTGCTAAGTGAAATAAATGAGACAAAGAAAGACAAAATCCATATGATCTCACTTATACATAGATCTATAAAAGCAAAACAAATAAAAACTCTGAATTCATACAAAGAACAGATTGGTGTTGCCAGAGGCAGTGGATGGGTGGGTAAAGGGGGTCAAAAGGTACCAACTTTCAGTTATAAAATAAGTAAGTCCTGGGTGATGTAATGTACATCATGGTGACTATAGTTGATAATATTATGTTTTTTGGTTTTTTAAAGATTTTTATTAATTATTTCCACAGAGAGAGAGGAAGGGAGGGAGGCAGAGAGGGAGAGAAACATACATGTATGGTTGCCTATCACCTGCCTCCACCTACAGACCTGGCTGGAGATTTGGCTTGCAACCTGGTTATGTGCCCTGGCTGGGAATCAAACCAGTGACCAGTGCAGGCCGGTGCCTTATCCACTGTGCTACCAGCCAGGAATACTGTGTTTTATATCTGAAATTTGCTAAAAGAATAAATCTTAAAAGTTCCTATTATAAGAAAAAAATTGTCAGCCACTGTGGAAAACAGTATGGGGTTTCCTTAAAAAACTAAAAATGGAACTGCCTTTTGATCCAGCCATTCCACTACTTGGACTATACCCAAAGATGCCTGAGACACCAAGTCATAAGAACCTATGCACACCTATGTTCATAGCGGCACTATTTACAATAACCAGGTGCTGGAAACAGCCTAAGTGCCCATCGGTGGATGATTGGATCAAAAAACTTTGGTACATTTACACAATGGAATTCTATATGGCAGAAAGAAAGAAGGAACTTGTACCCTTTGCAACAACATGGATGGAACTGGAGAATATTATG